>JANIIA010013754.1:0-13510 GCA_027478495.1 Erythroxylum alaternifolium | reverse complement strand
TATATCTACCAAAATGCAGCAGAACATCTCTATGACAGGTACAGGCAATCTGGATTTGCAAGCGTTTTCAGTAAATGCGTATTTGATTGCCAGTCAAGGGGGGAATTTGAATCAAACTGGGAGTCAATGGTTAATAAATATGAACTTAGGAACAATCACTGGCTTCCAACTCTATACACTCAGCGGAATAGATGGTCTCATTTATATATCGAGAAGACATTCTTTGCTGGAATACAGTCTATCCAATTTGCTGAGGGCATCATAAACATTTTCCACATCGTCACAGGTGAGTCAATGTCTCTTCAGAATATAGCTAAGCATTATGAAAAATTAGCCGAGGAAATGCGCAATCAAGAACTATATGAAGATTGTCGATGTATTGAAAGCATTCCGAGAGGTGAGGTAGAGAAACAAGCAGCAGAAATATACACACCCACCATGTTTCGAACCTTTCAGGAGGAGTTCTGCAGATCTTCCTCGGTGGTAATAGAAGAAAGGTCAAATGATGGGACAATTGGAACTTTTAAGCTAATAGAACGGGGAAAAGGAGAGTATATTGTTACTTATAATGTTTTAGACCCCACAGTTGAATGTACCTGCGGAAAGTTTCAATCCATTGGCATTTTATGCAGTCATGCTCTTAGGGTGCTGAATTGGAAAAACGTCTTCTATATACCACATCCCTACATATTAAAACGCTGGAGGAAAGATTGCAAAGCTACAGTAGCATTGGGTGGCAATGTGGGAACAGAATCTATAATGCCGGACAGATCATTGAATTTATATGCGAGTGAACTTAGGCTCAAAGCTTCAAATATCATCACCAAAAGTACTCCAAAGGAAGGGCTTCTGCAGCTATTTGAAACTTACTTAGACAAGGCAGCTGAAGAGCTTGATAAGGTACTGAATCTGAATCCTGCAGAAGATTTGAGCCAAAAGCATGATCAAGTGGGGGATGCCAACACAAAGCAGGTTTCCAAATCCCGAGCTTTCTATCCTAAAAGAGTATCAAACTACAGAATACTATCTAAATTTGAGACAAAATGGCAAAATCAGGCGAGAGAAGTGGAACAAAATACTTCAGAAGATGGTGTTATTAACCAACAATTTGAAGTATTGAGAGGTTAGCAGAGTAACAACTTGATTTATTTAATTTCAATGTCCATAGTTACATCTTTTATGAACATTTTACAATTTTACTTAGGAGGAGATCAAGAAGCAAGTGGGTCTAATCGACCAGACCATTCTTTTGTTGTGGAAGAGACTAGCCTGCAATTTGTCAAGAATTCCACTAGAGCTACAGTGGTTTCAAATGCTACAAGGTACCAACATGATGGTATCAATACGCAAATGGGTCATTCGCAGGTGAACGGTCAAAAAATTAAACACATAGATTAAGTTTCAGGCTGTTGCAAAATTTCGTTTCTTTCTGATCTGATCTGCTTGATATGTTTCATAGATATCTCAACATCCAAGCATGCCCGTCAGCAACTATCAATCTGGTGAGTTCAATGGGATTCTATAAATGAAAGTGATTAAGTTCATTCTTAGAACTGCAAAGTGTTAATATTAAGACCATGGAATAGGATTGGAGATGTTACATGGTTTCATAAATTTCTAAAGTTGGACATCTTATGATCAATAGCTTTTGAGATCACAATATAATCATCATGATTTTTAACCAATATACCTAGTCATAAGTTGATTCAAATATTCTCTTACATTGTGCAGGAAAGATCTGCTTGAACATGTATCAAGCTGCGCCGCATCAAATGACACAGATTACTGGCTTTGATCCATAAAACTTCATCACATATGCCGTTTCACTTGACACTGTAGATCACATACCTGAATTATCATTTCTTGCCGTCAAGAATATATCTATGTTCCTTCATTGATCACTCCTTTCATAAACATATTCAGCCATTTCTCTTCCCAGTAAGTCAACCGCATAGACAGCCTCTGAGACAGCCTTCATCCATCTTCAGCGGACGGTCCTTCATTATTTACAAAATAACAGTAATCCATCGTGATTGCTTTGACACAGAATTCAGATGGCAGTGGACCAGCGGCAGCAGAAATCGGTTGGAAAATTCCTTAGGCTTGCAGATTATTACAAAATAAATAGTCAAATTGACCAGATTATAGGCAAATTTGATTATGATATTTAGTGCTTGATTTTAGGAATCAATTTAGAAATATTCTTATGATAGTTAGCAAATAAATAAGATTTTCTGTTATATGTCAGCTCTATATAATGAACTTTGTTGCTATCAATAAATAGGGGGTATTCTACATGCAAAAATATATTCTTTTTCCTTCTTTTTTTATTCCCATATTATGCGTCAGCTTTATAAACACAACATGGTATCAGAGCTTTTTGTATTGAAGGACCTGTGAGATGAGTGAAACTAAAACACAAACCTGATTTACAACTCAGAATTACAAGAAGAATTATAACCATCTTCAAGTAATGGAGATTGAAACACAATTGTCTCAAGATGTACCACCAATTTTTGATGATGAAAACTATCAAGTTTGGATCGTTCGAATGAAAGCTCATTTTGATGCTATGGATATTTAGGAAGCTGTGGAGAAAGACTATGAAGTGCTCCCATTGCCAATAAATCCTAAAATGACTCAAATCAAGATTCACAAAGGAAAAAAAAAATAGAAAGTCTAAAGTCAAAGCCTGCTTGTTTTCTATTGTTTCAAACATCATATTCACAAGAATTATAAATTTAGAGTCAACAAATGATATATGAGATTACCTCAAAAAGAATGCCAAGGCAACGAAAGAACAAAGAGCACCTATCAATTAATCAACAAATTTGAAAATAAAAAAATTAAACTTTATTGAATAGCAGGGCCGTTCCTATCGTTTCATAGGCCTTGGGCGAAATAAAAAGAAAGGGCCCAATAAATCGACAATATACAAATATGTAAATTTAAAGTATACATGTTTGTATGAAACATAAATGACTCAATTTATAAGTCTACATACTCAATCAAATATTAAATAATCATAATATCTGCTAATAATATCTTACAAATATCATTAACAATAAAACCACTAAAAATAGTAATAGTAGCAATCAAACAACAATATTAAACTGAAAAACACTAAAAGAATTGCATTAACAAATACATATATAGAGAGAAGAAAAGAAAGAAACTTCTTGTTCACATTAGAAAGCGCTCGCAACAAAAGAAATGCTCTCATATCTATGTTAATTTGTCCTCAAGCATGTCACGGATTAAATTACTTTCAGGATTTTGTACCTTACAAAAATAATGTAGCAATATTTTCACACATCATGGATTACAATCAGTTCCTGATAAATGAGATCAATTAAAGAATTAAGATGATGATGTGCTTGTATGTAAATTATTAAATTCTCTTACTCGAACATAGATTGAAATGCAGCAACAACTATAAGTGAAACTATAAATCATGATATGCAAATGCAGATGTTTAATTTTAGACCACTTTTGCATATGTAGAGTAATAAAACGAAGTAGCATATGTAGAATAATAATGATTCAATGATTGTTTATCAGAGATGTAATATCCTTAGCAGCTACTTATTACAGGTACTGGGCGGTGGCTATATATACATATATATTTTATCTATCTAGCTAATATATAATACGGGTCAAGTAGTCTAAAATTCCAAGGGGGCCCCTTTTTTTCTATGGGCCCTGGGCAGGTGCCCTGCTTGCCCTTGCCCAGGCCCGGCACTGTTGAATAGATATAAGAAATTACTTATTTTTAAGTATCGAAAATTACTACTACATAGGTACAGCACATGAATGTAACTTAAATATTAAGTAATGGATATTTTACATATATTACAACTTATTTACCATAACTTTCTCCCCAAGTATAATTTTCTATAAATTTAGGAACATAGAAACTAAATGCATGCAAATAATTATAGTATAGTTATAGTAGGCTAATTAGTCCGAATGAGTAGAAATTGCTTCCATAAATTAAACAAAAATTGCATCTTTGCTTAACAAGTAATATGATTACTTCCAGTCAAGGCATTGGAGTACAAAAACACCATAAAATTTTAGTCTAAAGTGCTACTGAATGGAAAAAAAATAGCATGAGCAATAAAATAATTGCTTTCATAAATCAAACAAAAATCTACACAAAAGTTAAGTAAGAAGGAAAAATATGAACCTAAAAATTGTCGATTGAAACTTTTGTGCAAAAATATATAAAATTCTGCTAACGAGAGAATAATAAGAATAGTTGAAGAGGAGGTAAGGTTTTATAAAAGAATTGTCGTATAGTTAAGAGAGAAGGAAGAGTTGAATTGATTAGCGTATTTTTAGATTAAATTCTTGAAGAACATAATCTAAATGCCAAGAAAGTGATGGAATTCAGAATCCAAGTAAAGTACTACTACTTTTCCTAGATTGGGAAAGCTTCTACTTTCCTAACTACTCAAAAAAATAAACCAAACGTGATAATATAAATTTTAAGAAAAAAATTACTTTCTCAAGCAAGAATCCATGCCAACCAAACAAGCCTCCTGTATTTTCCTAGAAACCAATCAGCAAAAAATGTGACAAAAATCATTTAAAGACATCTTCTTTTTTAGAAGTTCCAATCGTTAAATTGAATAAGCTCATACAACCCAGGTAACCCTTTTTGTTAACTCTCAAGCTGCCAACTTACTACTTCAGATTTTTAGGTAATTATTTAATTATATAAAAGATATGAGGTTAAGTATTTTTTTCTTTATTAGAGGCTTCAAATTTATCATTTTGGTCAAAAAATTGTTTATAATTTGGCTAATATGGTAAATTTTAGCATTAATGCTTATTAAATCATCATCATACACAATTTTAAGATGATAAATGTAAAATGAAGGATAATTATATTAAAATTTTTGGTAATTTTTTCTTTTTTAATTTTAGTTACTATGTTTTAAAAATGCTTATTCTTATGAAATTATTTAGTTATGACATAAGTTAATTTGTTATATTTTATTTATTTTTGTTAATTTTAAGTTATAAAAGAAAAAAATTAATAAAATATTAAAAAGAATTGTGCAACATTTAAATAATATCATAAATAATTTTTAAAATATAAAATTAAAACAAAAAAGGATTAAAATTTAAAGAATTAGGTGACAATTAAACATTATCATAAATAATTTTCAAAAAAATTAAAATAAAAATTGAGAGTATAATGTAATTAATCTTATTTTTATAAATGTTAGAATTAAATAACCAAAATGACTCCTTTACCAACTCAATACCAATAACTATTTTTCAAAGGGAAGAGTGTCACAGAGGAAACTGAAAAGAAGATGATCATAGAAATTGATTCCTTCTTTTGTGATATAGTCATATGTATTAAATAAAATGTTGACTTAAAATTCCGAAAAGTTCAAATTATTTAAATTTAAGTAGAAATTAAGCATTGAGAATGCTAAAACATTTTGATGGGATCATTATGGTGAGTTTTAAATTTTTGATTATCTATAGAGAATGAGATTATCTGGTGAATGCCTTTACAAATAAACTCATAAGAGTATGGTTTTATATAAAAAGGAAAATATAATATGAGATAGTGTAAAATGTAATATTACTTCTTTTATAATTATGCCCAGTACAATAACTTAATTTCAATGAATCCAATTGAATCAATTAGTAAGATTTCATTTTAGATATGAAATGCTAAATCTTTGAAAGAGTTAAAGTTAATGATCCAATAATATAATTCTTGGTTGACGCATAAATTATCGATTAAGTTTAGAACTAAATTGGATAATAAAAGGTTATGAGATATCCAAAAGGGTAGATATAATCTTACAGACATGTTGAGCAAATCGTTTATTTCAATGTATACTTATAGAAGAATAGTCTTCAAGATAAGTAGTGGGAGTAAGATAAAATTTAAAAGGTTCACAATACATCCAACTGGAACTATTGCCTTTGATGATATTTTTGATATATAGTTGAAAGGCTATGAGACGTTGAAAGATTCACTTTCATGATAAATTCAAAGAGTTTATTTTGGAGATGATTGTGAATTTATCATGTATACAAAAAGGTTAGTAGGAATATAATTGTCCTCTTCAATAGAAATAAGTGAAAACATATTGCTCTCAAAAAACAATGATTCTAATTTTCAGTTGTTGAAAACATAAATATCCAAAAGCAACTCTTGTTGGATATGGAAAAGTAATAAGTTAATTCTGAGAATTAAATCTATAGAAGTTGTTCACTTATTCTAAGTCTGAGTAGATAGATAATGTACTAAAGATGTCTAGTATATGAGATATCATATACTTGTGAAGTATTAAAGATATTCATTATTTTATGTATGAGTTGACATTTGACTTAAAAGAGATAAAGATATTTAGTTTAGAAGTAAATCCTAATTAAGGTTTATTTAACTTAGAACAGTATCATTTTAAGATTAGAAAGGTTCTAATATAACAATGGTTGCTAATTCAGCCATAATACATTTTTCATTTTTGAAAATAATTAATTGGATCAATAAATTCTTTAATGAACTTGATATAGCTTCTTGCATTGTTCAAGATAGTATTGTACTATAGAACTTTAGAGCCATTGGGTATGTAAGGACTCATCAAATATGAAATGATATATTTAGACCAATTTTCTTAATCTTGAAGATAATTAAGACGAAAGTTGTAAGATTTAAATAAGTGCTCATTGCAAAGAATTTTTTATAATTTTCTCATTAAGCCATTTTCCCAACAATAGTATGATTGTCATATGGTGATATGGTAAATGATACTTAAATGATTGGCTTAGTGAAAGTGGAAGATTGTTATGCCCTACAACTAATAAGTTTGGTTGCATTTTAGTGACAAAATAATTTAAAGGTATTATTTATCATGTACATGTTTAGATATATATGATAAAGTCCATAAGATAATTATACATTACAAATAAAATTATAATGAGATTATAACTATGAGATTCATATTGTATTTATGTATTATTCCTAAATTATTCTTAGTCATTGATCTATTAAAACTAGACATTAATAGAATGTAAAAAGACTAGCACAAGTTATGTTTTTTCTTATAAAGGAAGTGGTTGATCTCATAAATTAAAGTACGAATATAATTAAACAAGTGTGTGTGTGGGTGCTTGTTAGAGAATAAGTTCACTGAACATATCCGATATGAGAAATCCATTTGAAACATTAATTGTATGTCTATGTAAATTCTCACTGTGGTGATTGTATGAGAGATCCTTTAACTTAAGATCTCTAAAATTATCTTGTATAGGAATTGTTATATTTCTATATGACTTATGACTTCTTCTAATCATGGGTTGTTTAGTTGGTAGTTATTAAATGTAGTATGAACTATAGGGAGGTAATTGAGTGATCAAGATAGAATTCATCACTCTAAAGTAACTAGGAAAAATGTTCTGTTGTTTTTGATTAGTATTGATTTGGAAAATCCTTGGCCAAGGCATAATGACGTTCTGTAAATAATTTACAAATGTCATTAATTGAATCAATGGCTCATGGCATAGAATTAATATGATTGGATTCAAAATAGAGTAGACATTAATTCCATATTCTATATTTAATCGAAACATTGTATGATGAAATAATTGAATTATGTAAAAAAATTATACACGAAAAGGTTAATCAAAATTACTTTGACATTCCTAAATATTTGGGTGGTCATAATGTGTTACTAGACGTCAATCTTGATTTATGATTATAAATTTTTTAATTGTAGAATTAAAATAAGTTTAATTTATCTAATTCTAATTATAAATTAGAAATATAATTGTAAATCATTGCTGACATATTCGTGAATCTAATAGGTCTCACATAAAGAACGAGTTGAAAAAAGCAAAGACATTTGAATTAAGTTGGACTTGATTGTAAAGTTTGAGAAAATTTATGATTAAATATAAAATATATAACAAATAAAGATCAATATGAGATATTGGATCTTATTTAGGGATAATTGGTATTTAATAAGAATTATTAGCAAATCTAATTAAATTTAATTAAAATTAGAATTAAATTTCAATTAAATTACTAAAATGTCCAAATTTTATTATAAATAGACTTAAGCTCTAATGAAGCTAGCACTTCTTACTTAACCCTCTCTGTAAGAGTTAAAGAGTTCTCTCAACCTGTTCTATAGATACCGTTAGAGGCCGAACACTTATGCGGTTATGGTGGTTGAGATTGATTGATTTTGAAAATGGTTTGAAGAATACGATAAGAATATGATCAAGCTTTAAAATAAGATATGAATTAAGATTAATGCATTATTATGATTTATGCATTAATCATTTTTTAGAATTAAAGTAATCTTGGTTTTTAGAAAATTGAAGTACGAAAAAGTTTCTTAATTATTTCGTTACGGTCGGGATCTGACCCTTTCCCGATTTTCCAACAACAAATTGATGGAGCAAACCAAATTGCAAATTTTGTCTAAAGGGATGGAAGGTTGAGGATGGACTATGATTACTTTGGGCATCATTTAGGATAAAAGAATATGATATGATCTATATGTCGGCTTTGGGACTCAATCATCATCAACACATCTTATTTGGTTGCACTTTCTTGCTTAATCAAAGAGTAGAGTCTTTCATTTGGTCCATTAAATTTGCTCTTAAGTTGATGGGCTGACAACAACCTAAAACAGTTTTTACTGTTAACAGTCAAGCAATATACAATGTGATAAAGTTGGTATTGCCAGAGATACAACATTGTCTTGGTACGTGGTGTATCTACCAAAATGCAGCAAAACATCTCTATGATAGCTACAGGCAATCTAGATTTGCAAGTGTCTTTAATAAATGTGCATTTAGTTGTCAATCAAGGGGGAATTTGAATCACATTGGGAGTCAATGGTTAATAAATACGAACTAGGAAACAATCACTGGCTTTCAACTTTATACACTCTGTGGAATAGATGGTCTCATCTATATCTTGAGAAAACATTCTCTGCTAGAATATAATCTATCCAATTTGTTGAGAGCATCATAAACATTTACTACAGCATAACAATGAATAAATGGCTCTTCTGAATACAGCTCAGGGGTATGTAACAATGCACTATAACACTCAAATATGTAGGAATGTCAAAATAGTTTTGACTAACTTTTTCATGCAAGATTTTTTTTGTATAATTTAATTATTTGATCATGCAATGTTATGATTAGACATAAATTATGAAATTAATGTTTACTTTATTTTAGTTTACTTATATTAATTCTCCACCATTAGTAATTGAGTAATTAATAAAATTTGTAAACTATTTTACAAAGTGTCATTCGACCTTAGCCAAAGATTTCCTATGATTAAATATGGGATAATTAATAAATAAGGATCAATAAGAGATATTGGATCTTATTTGGGCATAATTGATATTTAATTAGAATCACTTGTAATTCTAATTAAAATTTAATTGAAATTAAAAATTGATTTCAATTAAATTATTAAAAATGTCCAAATTTTATTATAAATAGGCTTAAACTCTAATAGAGTTAGTATTTTTTATTTAACTCTCTATTTAATAGTTATAGAGTTCTTTCATCCTATTATGTGGATATTGTTAGAGGAGGAACACTTGTGCAACTACAATAGTTGAAATGGATCGATTTTGGAAACGGTTCGGGAGACATGAAAGGAACATGATCAAGTTTTGGAATAAAGAACGAATTAAGATACATGCTTTATTATAATTTATGCAATAAGTATTTTGTAGAATTAAAGTAATCTTAGTCTTCAGGAAATTAAAATATAAAAAAGTTTTATAATTATTCTGTTATGTTTGTGATCTAATCCCGTCCCAATTTTCCAACAGCAAATTAATGGGGCAATCCAAATTGCAAATTTTTTCTGCAGGGATGGAAGGTCGAGGATGGACTATGATTGCTTTGAATATGTTCTAGTTTTGGGTAAACCATTTAAGATAAAAGAATATGATACGATCTGCATGCCATTTTTAGGACTCAATCATCATTAACAACACATCTTATTTGGTTGTGCTTTCTTGCTTGATTAAAGTGTAGAGTCTTTCGTTTGGTCTATTAAATCTTTTCTGAAGGCGATGGGCTGACAACAACCTAGAACAGTTTTTATTTATTACAGTCAAGCAATAGACAATGCGATAAAGTTGGAATTGCCAGTGACACAAAATTATCTTGTTATGTGGTTTATCTCCCAAAATGCAGCAGAGCATCTCTATCACAGCCACAGGAAATCTAGATTTGCAAGCATATTCAATAAATGTGTATTTAGTTGCCAATAAAGGGGGAATTTGAATTACATCGGGAGTCAATGGTTAATAAATAGAAATTTAGAAACAATCACTAGGTTTCAACTCTGTGCACTCTGCGAAATAAATGGCCTCACTTATATCTTCAGAAAATATTCTCTACTGGAATATAGTCTATCCAGTTTGCGGAGAGCATCATAACATTTCCCATAGTATAACAGTGAGTAAGTGTCCCTTCAGAATATAGCTCAGGGGTATATAGCAATGCATTATAACACTCAAATATGTAGAATGTCAAAGTAGTTTTGACTAACCTTTTTGTGCATAATTTTTTTGGTATAATTTAATCATTTTATCATACAATGTTATGAATAGACATAAAGTAAGAAATTGTTGTCTACTTTATTTTAGTCAACTCATATTAGTTCTCCACAATTAGTAATTGATTAAGTATTAAAATTTATAGGCTATTTTACAAAGTGTCATTCGACCTTAGTCAAAGATTTCTTATGATTAAATATGAGATATTTAATAAATAAGGATCAATATAAGATATTGGATCTTATTTGGACATAATTGGTATTTAATTAGAATTATTTGTAATTCTAATTAAAGTTTAATTGAAATTAAAATTTAATTTCAATTAAATTACTAAAATGTCCTAAAATTATTATAAATAGACTTAAGCTCTAATTGAGTTAACACTTCTTACTTAACCTTCTATTTAAAAGTTATAGAGTTCTCTTAACCTGTTCGACAGATACTGTTAGAGACCAAACATTTGCTCGGCTATGGTGATTAAGATTGATCAATTTTGGAAACGATTCAAGGGATACAACAAGAATGTAATCACACTTTGTAATAAGGTACGAATTAAGATTCAGGCTTTATTATGATTTATATATTAATTATTTTATA
Organism: Erythroxylum alaternifolium; assembly: GCA_027478495.1. NCBI lineage: Eukaryota > Viridiplantae > Streptophyta > Magnoliopsida > Malpighiales > Erythroxylaceae > Erythroxylum > Erythroxylum alaternifolium. Next base: position 2,339 of record JANIIA010013754.1, on the reverse strand, counting down.
TAATTAAAGTAATCTTAGTTTTTGAGAAATCAAAATATGAAAAAGTTTTATAATTATTCCTCAACGGTTGAGATCTGATCCTTCCCAATTTTCCAACAGCAAATTGATGGAACAAACTGAATTGCAAATTTTTCATGGAGGGATGGAAGGTCGTGGATGGACTATGATTGCTTTGGAGATGTTCTGGTTTTGGGTACATCATTTAGGACAAAAGAATAAGATATTACATGCATGCCATTTTTAGGACTCAATCATTATCTCATCTTATTTGGTTGTGCTTTCTTGCTTGATCAAAGTGTAGAGTCTTTCGTTTAATCTATTAAATATTTTCTGAAGGTAATAGGCCAACAACAACCTAGAACAGTTTTTACTGATATCAGTCAAGCAATAGAAAATTCGATAAAGTTGGTATTGCCAGAGACATGGCATTGTCATGGTACAAGGTGCATCTCCCAAAATGCAGCAGAACCCAAAATGCAGCAGAACATCTCTATGATAGCTACAGGCAATCTAGATTTACAAACGTCTTCAATAAATGTGTATCTCGTTGCCAATTAATGGGGAATTTAAATCACATTGGGAGTCAATGGTTAATAAATACAAACTCGAAAATAATCATTGGCTTTCAACTCTATACAATCTGCAAAGTAGATGGTCTCACTTATATCTTGAGAAAACATTCTCTACTAGAATATAGTCTATCGATTTTGCTGAGAACATCATAAACATTTCCCACAATATAGCATTAAGTAAATGTCTCTTTAAAATATAACTCGTGGGTATGTAGCGATGCATTATAACTTTGTCAAATATGTAGGAATGTCAAAGTAGTTTTGATTAATTTTTTCATGCATAATTTTTTTGTATAATTTAATCATTTTATCATACAATATTATGATTAAACATACCATATGAAATTAACAACTACTTTATTTTAGTCTAGTGATATTAATTCTCCACCATCAGTAGTTGATTAATTAATAAAATTTGTAAACTATTTTACAAAGTGTCATTTGACCTAGCCAAAGATTCTCTATGATTAAATATGAGATTTTTAATAAATAAGGATCAATATGAGATATTGAATCTTATTTAAGAAAAATTGGTATTTAATTAGAATTTTTAATTAAATTACTAAAATATCTAAAGCTTATTATAAATAGGTTTAAGCTCTAATGGAACTAGCACTTCTTACTTAACCCTCTCTGTAAGAATTATAGAAGTCTCTCAGCCTGCTTTGTAGATACCCTTAGAGGTCGAACACTTGTGCAGTTACAGTTGTTGAGATGAATCAATTTTGGAAACAGTTTAAGAGATACGACAAGAATATGATCAAGCTTTAGAATAAGATATGAATTAAGATTCATACTTTATTATAATTTATGCATTAAGCATTTTATAAAATTAAAGTGATCTTGGTTTTTAAGAAATTAAAATACGAAAAAGTTTCTTAATTATTCTGCTACAGTCAGGATCAATTCCCATCCTTATTTTCCCACAACAAGTTGATGGAGCATATCGAATTGCAAATTTTGTCTGGAGGGATGGAATGTCGAGGATGGATTATGATTACTTTAGAGATATTTTGGTTTTGGGTACATCATTTACGATAAAAGAATATGATATGATTTACATGTCATTTTTAAGACTCAATCGTCATCAACAACAAATCTTATTTAGTTATGCTTTCTTTCTTGATCAAAGTGTAGAGTCTCTCTTGTGGTCTATTAAATCTTTTCAGAAGGTGATCGACTGACAATAACCTAGAACACTTTTTTCTGATGACAATCAAGCAGTAGACAATGCAATAAAGTTGATATTGCCAGAGGCACAACATTGTCTTGGTACGTGGTGTATCTCCCAAAATGTAGCAGAAAATCTTTATGATAGCTACAGGCAATCTAGATTTGCAAATGTCTTTAATAAACGTGTATTTAGTTGCCAAGAAAAGGGGAATTTGTATTACATTGGGAGTTAATGGTTAAGAAATACAAACTCAAAAACAATCACTGGCTTTTAACTCTGTACACTCTGTGGAATAGATGGTCTCACTTATATCTTGAGAAAACATTATTTTTTAGAATATATTCTATTCAATTTCTTGAGAGCGTCATAAATATTTCCCACAGCATAACAGTCAGTAAATGCCTCTTCAGAATACTCAGGGGTATGTAGCAGTGTATTATAACTCTTAAATATGTAGGAATGTCAAAGTGGTTTTAACTAACCTTTCCGTGAATGATTTTTTTGTATAGTTTAACAATTTTATCATACAATGTTATGATTAGACATAAAGTATGAAATTAATGTCTACTTTATTTTAGTCTACTCATATTAAT
>JANIIA010013744.1:0-13511 GCA_027478495.1 Erythroxylum alaternifolium | reverse complement strand
GGCAGATCCCTGTTTCTTGAGGATTAATGTAGCTATTTTAGTCAAATATGCAGGATTGAGGGACTGTGTTGTTGTCTTATGTTTGCTATAGTTTCTGAACTGAATTGAAGTAATAGCATGGCCAAAGTTTGCATCATTAGAATTTTTAAATTAGAATCTATTGGAGGTTAGTCATGAATATAATTTATTTACATCTGAGCCTTCTGTCATGATGGTCACTGTTGGGCCCCAAATTTTTCTTAGAATTTAGTCCATTATTTTAGCAAACATGAATAAAAATTAGAATTTTTAAATTAGAATCTGTTGGAGGTTAGTCATGAATATATTTTATTTACATGTGTTTGTATGAATTAAATAGAAATGTTAGAATTAAGTTAGTATGTAATAGACATAAAAGAATAAAGGGACAAGTAGACATTAAATTAAATGTGGAAGGGTAAACTTAGAAGGACTAAAAGTGGTCTTAAATAAATAAGAAAATAAATGAGAAAGAGGAAGTGAAGAGTGCATAAAGTGTGCTGGAGAAGCTAAGAAGAAAGAATAGAAAAACATAGAAGGAACTAGAAAAAGAAAAGGAGAAAATGAACTAGGAAAAAAAGAAGGAAATAAAGAAAAGGATAAAGAAGAAGGAGGAAGAGGATTCAGCTAAACTTTAGGTAACCTTCATCTTTCCTTCTTGCTTTGGTAGAAAAAGGAACTAGAGGAAATGAGTTTCTTATGCTGGAAAAGAAAGGAGAGGGCCAAGAAACCCATTTTGATTTTCATGGATTTTTAACTAGATCTTAGTTATTCTAGCCTAGATAAACTACGGGTAGACTAAGTCTAAGCTCAATTTTGACTATTTAAGCTTTATGGATTATCTATTTGTATATTTGTTTGAATGAAAATTTGTTTGTTTGAAGAAAACTAAGAAAAGCCAATGCAAGAGCAAGAGGAAAGGCAAACTTGAGTTTGGACTTAAAATCAATTAGGTGGGCAATATGTTTATAGTTATTATGGATAATGGGCTGATTTCTTGCTTGCTTGCATGCTTAATTGCTTGGCTTTGAATTATTACAATTGTTGAAAAGTGCACTATGATTTATTATCATATTATGCCTTAAAAGATGTTATGGCATTTTGTATTAATGAAAAGAGGAAAAAGCACAAGAAACATGAAAGTATGAACACGTGATGAAATGAATTGAGCATCGAAATTTGCTTGTGTTTGGACAAGAGAGATACCATTTTTTTTGTCACGTGTATGTTGACTTAAAGCCTTCTCCCAGCTACCTGCTTGTGGCACATGAGCTCCTAAGAAACAAACTCATTTAATTCATGGGGAAAACTTCAGTTTCTCCGTTTTGATCCATGGGACTCTCTTAAGCCATTATGTTTGTGCATTTTATTTTGATTGTTGAGCATGATACACGATTGAGTGTTATGTTCTGATGGTTAAATATACATGATATGATGTATGTGATCACATCCTTAACTATGAGTTCTTGACCTAAAACTGTAGATAATTTAATTGCTAGATTAAAATGAGATATATATTTACTTGATTATGTATAGCTCATTACCAATGGCCATAAGTGTATTAGCCATTGAGCTTCGTAGCTCAACCTATTATTTTCCACTCCTTAGGTGCAGAAAGAGAAGATAATTAATCCTTGCAAGCTTTGGCAATCTCCAAGATAGTTACCTTTTGTAACTAAGTTAGTTCGACTATATTTTTGGTAGCTTTATAAGCATATCAAGCATGAGCATCCATTTATATTTTGCATTATGCTATTGATGTGACCTTTGATATGTAATTAAAGCTATGTACAAACTCTTCTTTGATTAAGCAATGAAAGTAAGAGTTGAATAATTTCCCTTCTGTACATGTTCAAAACTATCTTTTATGTTGGGTTGTTAATTGTTGTTCGCAATGGAAAAGTGTGTTGTTAGATGGTCCTTGATAGATTTAAAATCAATTGTCATGCTAAGAGCCATGTATGTACCTTTAGTGTTTGTTAGATCCTGTTTGGAATATGTAAAAGCTCGTAATAGGCAAAAGAAGAAAAGGGGGACACCTCTGCAGCACTACTTTGAACAGAATTAGTGATTCTAACTTCCGTGAATAAACTATATTAATTTAGGCAACATTAGACGAAGTTGTCTCCAGGAAAATTGTAGTTTGTCCTCTTAGCTTTCCAATGGTATATTGTATGAAATTTTTGTACTCTGGTCAAAAGAGATATGGCCTTTACACGATAATGTAATGGGTGCTCGCAGAGGCTGCAGCGCCAACCCTGACAAAAATTATACCCTAATTTCAACGATTAAACTGTATTGATGTAAGCTGAATCAGACAAAGTTGTCTTCATAAAAGTTGTAGCTTATCCTTTTACCTTTCCAATTCTACAAAGTTTGTAATTTTTGGACATGATAATAGAGAGATATGATTTTTATAAGTTTCAGTGACACATCAGGAGTGCACGATCATGACAGATCCCTTTACTTATAGGAATGCACGATCGTGCACGACAGAACCCTTCACTAATAGGAGTGCACGATCGTACTTGGGCATAAGGGTGATAAGCGGAACTTGTCAAAAGCAGGATAAACATAGGCTTTTAAGTGCTTCCAGCCTTCTTCTCACTTGATCTTCACCCAATCCTCTCGTAATGTAGCCATGAAATATGTACTGAGACTTAGGCCCAATAGCTACAATTGTGGGCCATTGTTTCGACTCAAATGTCTTCTTAAGCTCCTCCATTCTTCGATACTAACCTTAAAACACTAGCAAACACATCAAAGTACCTCAAAAACATAATATTTAAGCTCAAAAGCTTGCACTAACCCATAAAATACTTAAAACACAAATAATTAACAAACTAACACAATTCTAACCTAAACACATACTAAATGATCAAATTAACGGCTAAACACATATCAAACTATACCCTAAAACATGATGCAATTTACATTTATCAACATCCCCACACTTAAAATTTTGTTTCTCCTTATGCAAAATTCACACTCAAAACAATATGCAACCTAAATAGACTAACATAACAATATGCAAAATTCACATTCAAAACAAAACACACAACCCTCCCCACACTTGAATGATACATTGTCCTCAATGTGAGAAGGAGATAAACAAACACATGTGGAAGGAAATAACATAAAATAAAATAAAACAAAAATAACAAATAAATTTAAAAGAAAAGGTTTAGAAACAAAACCTTACGGTGGTGGAGGTGATGATGGTGAGGTGTTAAGACCAAATCTGTTTGACGATCGAGATTGTTGTCTTATCTTGGAATTGCTGATAGAGAGTAGGAGAATTAGTAATCCCAAATCATTTCAAATAATTAAAATTTTATTTAAATGTCAAAACAAAACAAATTAAACACAACAATTTAAATCTAACTACTGAACGTGCTAATTTATGGTCATTAGCTTAACCTTGTATGATTCGAAACTCGGCCGGGATCAGTTATGAGTGGCTTGCTTCCATTGAGTAGAGACTTCTATAGCTTCTTCAAACTTGATATCCATTTTCAAATGTTCTTCATCCTCTTATTCCTTCAAAGATTCGAGCACATCAATTTTTTTGAATGAGTCGCCCTCCTCTGGATTCTTTAATACATCATCCATGTTGAATGTCACTTGGCCATCACTAACCCTAATGATGAGTTTCACTTCATAGACATCTACCCAATTTTTTTTTATGTTCAAATATGGTATATCAAGATCTAGGGAATAATAGGAAGGATTGTCACTCTTTTCTTCATCCTCTTTCTTTATCTCTTAGTCTTCTACAAGATGGGGTTCAGCTTGATTTCCCATTGGTTTCTCTTGCTCTTTCCCATTTCTATGTATGATAGCATCATATTGCTCTGGTTAATGTAATTCCATATTGCTTAAGGAGTCTTTCACACTTCTACATAATTCACAGGAAAGTTGTATCACTTAAATCTCCAGGTTGTGAATAGAAGAGGCATGATTTTCCGTTACTTGATCAAATTGCTCTTCTAGTCTCTTCCATATTTGTTAGCTTATCTATGATTTTGTCCAATTTGGAATCCCATAAACTGGACTCATCTTGCTAAAATCCTAATAGGTCTTGATGTCCTATGTGAGTACTTACATTATTAGACCAATAGAAATCTGGGTGGTTCTGCCACCCCAAAGTGTACGTGTTCATATAAGGATGATGATTTTCACAGCTAAATTGGGGCTCATTGAAATTCATAAGAGTCATTTGCTCCCTATAATATATATAGTCCTTGATCTTTTTTTTATCTCTTCTTGATATCTAATTTTTTGGACTCTTCATCTCTGCCTTGTAATGTCCAAATCAATGTGTTTCGACTTTTTGCCCAAACTTCCTACACTTTTTTCCTTCATGTGATTGGTAATCACAAAAGATAGTTAAATATCTTAGAATATAAGAATTAAACTAATTCTACACCTCCCCAGCAACGACACCAAAAACTTAATCGGGGTAAGTTTTAATTTTATAAACCCTCAATATTTCACAAGAGCATGATTCATAGTGTAGTATTAAAGGTGTCAATCCCACGAGGAAGGAAGTACTTTAATCCTAAAATCTAAGGCCACAAAAACTATAAAACTAAAAATAAGAAGATGCAATAGAAATTAATTATGAGAATTGAGTTCAACCAATCAAATCATAAATTAAACACAAAAGTATTAACAAGTAACTAATATGTAATTGCAATAGAAATCAACCTAAGGAATTTACCATTTTATGAGAAAGGAGATTTTACTTATCATTAATGCTAACCTAGCCGATTATATGTCAATGGAGTGTCAGTTCTAGACTAGCCTAGGGCTGATTACTCTCTCTCAAGTTATAACCATTATACCCTAAATTATAAACCCTAATCAGATTATGGAATTTGCAATCTCTTAATTCACAAATTATCTAAAACCCTAATTAGATCTGAAGGACTCTAATAAACTATCGAAACATCATATAGGATCTCTCTCCGCATAATTACCTATATGATTTGTCACAGTTTCTATTAAATCACCTAACTCTCATTAATCCGATTTAATAATTTTTCATTCAATTCACCCACTCAGTTTATTATTGAATTATGTAAGAATGCAATCAAATCACGAACTTCATCCAATAAGCACAATAGACTAAACTATCATTAAATCAAAATAAAATCTTGAAGGAGAGTTTAGAACATCATAAATATTCCAAATCCAATCATCATATTATCCATCTGTATTCTACACACAAATAAAATAAAAAAAAGGAAATAATGATTTAGAATAGACAACGAAAGGCAATGACGTCGAGAAACCTCTTAATCTAAGAAGCATGTTGAGTCAGCTTTGTCTTCCTCTTCCTCCTCTTCCTTCTTTTTCTTTCTCTCTCTCTGTATTCTCTCTTTAGGATTTCAAGTGTGGCTAATGCAAAAAGCTTCTTTGTGCTGCTCTTAATATTCTTTAAACAGTCTTTTATGTTTTGGGTAACCCTAGGGTCTTATCGAGGCCTAAAAGGTCCAAAAAGTACCTTGAAACGTAAAGCTCATAAGCAACTACGTATTTTCCTGATGCAGGCCACGACCGTGACCCACATCTAAGCCTTCTTTCATGAACATGGCCTTGGTTATTGTTTTGGCCCAAATTTCTTTCAAAACTCCTTCGTTCTTCAATACTGACCTTGAAACACTAGCAAACACATCAAGGTACCTCAAAAATATAATATTTAAACTCAAAAGCTTGTACTAACTCATAAAACACTTAAAACACAAATAATTAATAAATTAACACAATTCTAACCTAAACACATACTAAATGATATAATTAATAGCTAATCACATATCAAACTATGCCCTAAAATACGATGCAATTTACACTTATCAAGAGATTTTTCCTATCAATAATGCTAACCTAATCATTTATGTGTTAATGAGGTGTTAATTCTAGACTATCAAAGGGAGAACTAGTCTCTATCAAGTTATAATCAACCCCAATTAATAATCCCTAATTACGTTAAATATCAAACATATAATTTGTCAATTACAAACAACTCTAACCCTAATTAGTTCTTACATGACATCTCTCTCCATATAATAGTAGATTTGATTAATTGCATGGTCTATTAAATTGCTTAACTCTCATTAACCCATACCAATCATTTTGCATTTGATTCACTCTCTCGATTTATTACCAAAGTATAAAGCTAAAGTGTAATAATTTCTCCCATCGAATTCTCCTACCTAAGTCTTCAACCTTTTCTCATAAGCCTAATTTGTCTAACACATCAAAGTCTAAGTATGTAGGCATAACAATTTGTTTCAAAATAAGGGTTTGGAACCAGTTACCTTCTTCTTCTAAGTAAATCGAAAATGACTCTCTGTAATCTACAGCTCAGTTTTTTTGTACGCAGCTAGATACTTAAACTTTGCCCTTTAGTTGACTACGGTTGACTATTTGCTTAATTCTCGATCCCATTAGAATGAGAGGTGTGAAATAGTTATAGAGATAAAGACTTTGTACAGAGAAGTGAGAGGATTTGAGAGACTCTTTTCTACAGAGAGTGTAGAGAGAGTAGTGTGGGTGAGAAAAGTGAGTGTAAGGGTGAATATATAGGTTAGGGAGGAGAAAGGAGGGGTTAAATTAGGAAAAGGGGCTTGAAAAATTCTTGTATTTGTTTTGCCCCGCCACAGGTCATGATCGTGTTCTTATGGGTCACGATCGTGACCCGCGTGTTCTTATGGACTACAATCGTGACAGAGATTTTAAAGCAGGGTCACGATCGTGGCCAATAAATCACGATTGTGACATTAGAAATTTTTACACTTCTTTCCCTTTTTTATTCTTTTCCTCATGTCACTCCTGAATTCCTTCCCTAACTTAAATTTTGCACCATCACCTTATTGTTTTACCTTCCACACCATTCCCATCCATTGTGAAATAGAGAAGGACAAAGAAAACCTAAGTGACACTTTATTTTATTTCTTTAAGGTGTTCAACTTGTATCGAAAACATGTAAAAGTAGAATAAAAAACCTAATCTAATATGAAAGATGAAACACAAAAAGTTAAAAATCATGGGTTACCTCCCATGTAGCGTTTCATTCAACATCGCTAGCTTGACATAACCCTTTTGCTTATAGTGTTTCAAATGGGTCATGTAATGGTGGCACTACTATAGATTTCATGAACTGTAAGCGAGCTACCAAACTGTGCTTTCTACCACCTTTCTTTCTCATTTTTTTCTTTCAATCATTCTTTTGAATTTGTGGTTGTTCTAGTAAACCTTTATGAGTATGACTCTCCTCAACCTTTTCACAAGACTCGTTTCTCTTGATAGCATCCACAAGTTTGAGAGAATTCCTTCTTCTATTAGACACTTTAAATGATACCTCCTCTTCCCCCACTATTAGAGTTAATTCACCCCTATCGACATCTATAAGAGATCGAGTGGTGGCTAAAAATGGTCATCCAAGGATAATGGGTGTCTTCGAATCTTCCTCAATGTTTAATATAATGAAGTCCCTGGGAAAGGTGAACTTATCAACCTTAATAAGAATATCCTTAACTATACGCCTAGGATGATGGATTGATCTATCAGCCATCTGCACACACATCTTGACGGACATTATTTCACCTAACTCCATCCTTTTGTTTAAAGTGTAAGGCATCGTACTTATACCAGATCCTAGGTCCGCAAAAGCATTATCCATGTTGACACTACTAATAGTGCATAGAATGTAAAAATCTCTTGGATATTCTTTCTTTTTTGGTAATGTTGCCACTTTATTGGAGTTCTCCTTGCTTACTATTTCACACTCCAACTTCTTCAGGTCACCTTTGTTTACTAATTTCTCTTTTATGGATTCTGTAAGAGTGAGTCACATTATCAATTGATTTATTATACCAGTAACTTCATTCAATTCTGCTTCCTTTGATTTCCTTTGCGTTAGGACGGGGAATAAAATTATAGGCTAATATTCCTTGATTTTTGTCAGGTTATATTTACTCTACAAAAAATGTTTGTTGGCCCTTTCCTTTTCTTGTTCCTTTTCCACCTTAACTTGGTTGAGTCTCTCCTCAATTTTTTTGTTATTACCATTATCCTTTCCATTGAATTTGTCTCTGTTACTTATAAGACCTCCCATAATTTGTGTTAACAATGTATCTACCAATTGGCTCATTTGAACCTCTAAATTATGGATGGATGAGGTGTGGTTCTTTTTAACTTGTTCAAATCATCCTTCCAATGAGTCTTATATGCTCTCAATCTTTCCCAAGATTTTGTCTAACTTAGCATCCCTAGAATTGGGCTTTCCCTGTTGGAAATCTAGGTGACCCTTGAGGTTAGAATTGACCTTTTGCATTGTTTGACTAGAAGAAGTTTTGGTGTTTCTTCCATCCTGAATTATACATGCTTGAGTAGGGATTGTTCCCTCCTCCTCGACCAAATTGTGCTCCCATATAATTAAACTACTCTGGCTTGTTATTTTGCATTATAAAGTAGTTGATGGTATCATGATTGTCTTGTCCACATCTCTACTGAATTGCTTTAATAATAGTTGAAGAGGAGGCTTTCATTTTATTCAACTATAAGGTTAAGTTGTTAATCTTAGCTTGCATCTCCGTTATTGGGTCAATAGCTATCGCTCTCTTTTACTCTCGGAGCGTTATATGTTGTCTACTCTTGTCCATCGTCTAAAGACAACTATTACTTTCCATTTCCTCTAACAATTCCTCTGCTTTGTCAATCCTCTTCTTTACTAAAGATCCACTAAATGCTGCATCAATAGTGCCTAGTATGGATGGGTTAATGCCATTGTAAAAGTTTTGGAAAAGGAATTCCTTTAGTAGGTTATGGTGTGAGCACCCCCTTTGCAAATCATTATATCGTTCTCAAGCCTCATAAATTGACTCCCCTTCTCTTTGTTGGAAATTTGTGATTTCCTTTATAAATTTCGTAGTCATCGTGAAAGGGAAGTAATTATCTAGGAACGCACATACCAGCTACTCCCAAGTTGTGACATTTACAAGACTTAAGGAATGATACCATACCTTGGATTTGTTTGTTAATGTAAAAGGAAAGAGCTTTATCCTAATGATATTTTCTGACATCCCATGATAACGAAAAGTATCGCATATTTCCATAAAGTTAAATATATGAGTGTTAAGATCATCATTAGTCAATCCGTAGAATTGCACATTTGTTCTCAGCATATTTAGCAAGGATGGCTTAATCTCACATGAGGGTGCTTGTACCGTTGGTCAAGTTATGCGTTGATTCGCAGCATCAAGTTCTAATGTTTCAGTGATCCTACTCGAACTTTGAGTAACTCTTGTGTTCATACAACTACCCGAACACAAGAGAGGTGAAAATTCCTTCAACTAAAAGAATTCAACTAATCATAAGTAATTTCCCAGTAGCGGCTTCAAAAAGTTGTTGAGTAACTTTTATTCTTATAAAACCCTTAATATTACGCAAGTGCATGGTTTATAGTGTAGCAAATGAGGTGTCAATCTCACAAGGAATTAGTGAACTAATTGAATCATAATTTGTCTAAGGCCTAAAAGTGAAATTAAAATGAAAATAAAATGAGCAGAAAATTAAGCAATTGAATATGAATTGATTGAAAGTGAAATTGTAAAATTAACACGCAAAGAAATCAAATTAAGCACAGCTAAATAAAAATTGAAAATTCACATAATGAAGATTATCCAATTATGGAGAAGAGGATTTATCTTATCATCTAATACTAACTTGATCACTTTTGAGTTAACTCGGTATCGGTCTTAGAATTTCAAAGGGTGGATTACTCTCTCTTGGGATATCATAAACTCTAATTAAATCAAATTAAGGAATTTTCAATCTCTTAATTAGAGAACAACCCACACATCTAATTAGATCTTAACCACTCTAATAGAAAATCGGTTCCTCATAGGAGATCTCTCTTCATATAAATTACCAATTTGATTGTTTACGTGATCTATTAGATTTTTTAACTCTCATTACCCAATCTAATCATTTTTTTATTAGTTCACTCTCTCAATTTGTTACCAAAGCATGCAAATACAACAAACATTCACAATACCCAACTGATAACATCAAAAGCAATCAAATTAACATTGATTCAAGAATAAATCCCTAAAAGAGTTTAGAACTTCCTTAAACACAAGTTCATCATCATCATATCCATCTTATAAATCAAATGAAAGAAATAACAAAATGGAATGAGAGGAATAACTTGGAGTTTACTGGGAGTGACGAAAACAGTAGCAACTCCTTCTCCCTTCTTCTCTCCTCTTTCTTAGCTTCTTTCCAAATGTAGCAAATGAAGGCTATCTTAGATTAGGTCATTCTTTTATCTTTTATAATCCTAGGGCTTTTTAAGATAAATAATAGGTTTTACCCAAGCCCAAATATCTAAAATAACCCTCGAAAAGGTAAGTTGGAAAGTTATCCCCGCGTCTATCATTATTCCTGTCACGAATGTGGCCAATGAGTCACAATCGTGACATTTAAAACTTGGCTTCTGTCATGTTCGTGGCCTGTACTGGGACTTGTCATGATCGTGGCCTTTGTTCCTCCTCCGATCTTTCTCCAAATCTTCTATGGTCTTCTTTACTTGATCTCAAACACTAACAAACTCATCAAAACACCTCAAACACACAAAATTAAAGCCCAATATCCTATTCTAAACCACATAACCCTTAAAAAACACAAACATATAATCACATTAACACAATTCTAAACCTAAAAATGCACAAATCTTATAATTGACAACTAAAAACATACTAAATTACCCACTGAAACATAATGCAACCTATAACTATTAGATACTTAAGAAAGCCAATTTGAATAGATAAAAATAATGCTTTGAGGAAACGAGTAAGCTTTGCTAGATTATATATGAATATGGACTTTTGTAAGGAAATGAAAAATAGCATTCCTATACTAAGGTTGGCATATGGGAATTCTCTAAAAAAGACAAATTATTAGTTACTTATCAAAGGAAACCTTCCCTAAAACAAATTGCAAAGGAAGGAAAAGAATAGTTAATGTTTTTGTGATAGGAGATTGTTACGAGTTGATTGGATTGGAGGAAGACAATATAGATGTGAACAAAGAGGTGATGGAAACAGGAAATATGACAAGGAATCTAAAGGATAAGGGGAGATTGGAAAAGGTTAATAGAACACTAATAAATAAAAATGAGAGTGAGAAAAATAATGAAATTGCAGACCTATACAACCATTGGAAGTTCAACATATGAAGATGGAAGCAGGAAATTTAATAGGGAAAGTGATGGGTAATGAAAAAATGATTAAGATGAATAGTGCTTGCAATAAAGAGAATGGAAGTGTGCATAATGAAGAATTTTTAGCTTGTTTATAGTAAAATGAAGACAATCAATAAGTAGATTATTTATAGCAGAAGGAAGACTAATAAAAAGGGGCAATTAAGAGGAGTCTTTTGAAAAAGTGATATCTAGAAAGAGCAATAGGAGCAGTAGGAAGGGCTCAAAAGGAAAAAGCATTGTCACATAACTATAATAGTCTGGAATGTAAAAGGAATAAATAGCCCTTTGAAGTTAAATGTTGTATGGGATTTTGTTCATAATGAGAAGCCTATGTTATTTTGTCTATTGGAAACCTAAATCAGACTAGAAAATCTGAATAAATTAAGTTGTTTTGTTAGTAAATGGAAGATGCTAACAAACCATCATTACTATAGGTATGAAAGAATTATTATTATGTATGATGGGGAATTACTAGAGGGGGAAGCATTGGAAACTAGTGAGTAGTTCATCCACACAAAATTGATTTTCAAATTGGAAGGATCTATAGCTTTGGCTACTTTTGTTTATGGTTTTAATACAGTTTCCAAAGATTTGTTTATGGAGTTCATTGAGAAGAATAAAAGCATCAATTAGAGGACCCTGGATAATCAATGGTGACTTCAATACCACTCTTTAGAGGTCAGAGGCAGAAGGGAATTGTAACTTTCTCAACTACAACTTAGATTTGTTTGATTGCACTAAGGATGTGGAACTAATTAATTTAAAATTTGAAGGCCATAGGTTCATATAGAGCAACAAACAAAGTTCAAAGTGGTTCATTTGGAAAAGGCTAGATAGAGCCTTGGTGAATGTGTATTGATTAAACACCTTTTCAAAGAGCAAAGCCATTTTTTTAGATCTTGGTATCTTAGATAATACTCCTACAAATGTAATAATTTATTTAAAAAGGTCAGTGTTTAAGCACCCTTTTAGGTTTAATAACTTTTTGGTTAATGTGGAGGGCTTTCAAGATGTCATTTCTAAAGGCTTAAACTTTGAGGATTCTAGTATAAAGTAGTTTATTTTCTTGCAAAAGCTTAAGGCTATAAAGTAGGAATTGAAGTTGTTAAATATTAGAAGAGGGTAAAATATCAAAAAAGAGATAGAAGAGGTAAGTAGGAATTGAAGTTGTTCATTGGAGACTACTCCAAGTTATTGGAATCTTGATAATAAGAAGAGGGAAGCTACTAGGAACTACCTACAAGTAGTAGATAATCATTGTTCCTTATTACAATAGCGAGCCAGGATCAATTGGATCAAGGATGGGGATAGGTGCACAAATGTTTTCTTTAATACAGTGTCAACAAGAAGAAATATTAACAAAAACACTTCCATAAAAATTGAATATGGGGAAAAATATATGGGCTAGCTGAGATTGCTAAGGAAGCAATGAAATTTTTCAAAATTTTCCTAGGAACAGAAGGGAATGTTATAGATTATGAAGAGGATCTTAAGCAAATTGCCCCAGCCAAGATTCCTAAATTTGAAGCCAGTTTCCTAACCAGACTTGTTAATAGTCAAGAAATAAAGGAAGTAGTCTTTAAAACGAATGGTTCAAAGGCTCCAGTTCTAGACGGATTGAATAGGATTTTCTTTTTAAAACATGGGATAAAATAGGTAAATTCATCAAAGAAGTTGTATTGGAATTTTTCACAAAGGGAATGCTACTTAAGGAGAATAAAAAGACTTTTATGTGTTTAATTCCCAAGTTTTCTAACCTTGCAACCTGGGGTGATTTCAAACCTATCTCTTGTACTAATTTTCTTTATTAGATCATTGCTAAAGTATTAGCAAATAGGTCAAAACTTGTACTTCATTTCATCATCAGTGAGAACCAAGGGCTATTTATGAGTAATAGGTAGATGGGAGACAACATTATACTATTGCAAGAGCTCTTGAAAAGGTATACAAGAGGTAAAACTCCACATAATTGTGTTATTAAAGTGGACCTACAAAAAGCTTTTGATAGTCTTAGCTGGAGATTCTTGTTGCGGAATATGGAAGTCATAAGATTTCCCCAGATGTTTATCAAATGGATTTAAGAATTCATTACCACTGCTTCTTTTGGGACACTAATTAATGGAAGTCCAATAGACATGTGATAGGTGTGCATTAGGATATGTTTTTATAGGTAATTGGCATGTGTTTTCTAGCATAATTGTTCTTTATTGTTCTAGTTTAG
>JANIIA010013656.1:0-13518 GCA_027478495.1 Erythroxylum alaternifolium | reverse complement strand
CCTCATATGCTTAGTCTATCATCTCTAGTTTAATTATTCATCATTTCTCTCTTCATTCCTACTTCCATTTCCACTCCGTATCATTTATAACAGATTATGATCTATGCTTGATCATTAACTCAAAAACAGAACATAAAACATTCGCTTACAAAATAAATTTCTGTAGTTTTTTCGACATCATTTTAATGCTCTTTCAATTCCAATCTCATCTTTACAACAACTTATGAAATATTGATCATCATAAACATAAAAAGAAAATCAATGTTTTCATTTCATCAACCACGTTCCAACATATATGAAACACCATTTTATGATCATATACCCTTTAACTATCATCATACATGCTTCATTCAACAAATAAAGAAGATTAATCCTTTATACTCACTTGTTTACTTCAAAATATTCAAATTCTCACTTAACCCTAGCTTTCCTTAAACTGCAGGATCATCACCATTGTAGGGAGGAATGAGCTAGGTTTTTAGTAACAAAGAGGAAGAAGACAACAAGAAGTTTGAAGAATCAAAGGGAAGAAGTTTAGCAAAACTCAATATGATGAAGGTGAGAGTGAGTATCGTAGATGATGGAGAAGAAGAATGAAGAAAATGAAGAAGATGAAGAAAAAGCACAAGCAATGAAAATGATAAGTGAAAGACCATCTCATATTTTCATGGAAATGGATGTGTGGCAAGTGGCATGACACTTGTCAATTGCCACATGTCCTATTCCTATGGCTTTATTTGATCCTATTTTTAATCACTACTCTATTTGATTCCAATTTTTACTCCCAATTTTTCATGACATTTGTCATTAAATCCCAATATTATATATCAATTATTTCTTTTGTCACTTGTCACTTATTTCTACTACCATTTATCAACTGTTCTGCTACTTGGCATTTTTTAATCTATAAATACCCAAAATTCTAGAAAATTCTCAAATTTTACCAAAAATTCTAAATCAGTAATTATACACACCAACTCAATTTTTAAGACACATAATCCATAATTCACATTATAATCACATTAAAATAATCATTTCTACCCAAAACTGTCAAATGAGTGCATGAACAAATTATTATAATGTATGCAATAATCAAATTCACGTGCATGAATGTTATATTATACATGAACATGAAATGCGTTCTTCTACTCTCCCATTGCTATTTCTCATTTACAAAAATCTAGGGTTCTAACGCTTTGTTTGGAAACGAGATGTTACACATATTATATTCTCTTGTTTGGTTCATTAACTTGTAAGTGATTATTTAAAATAAAATCCCAATTTTGAGTGTGAAATTCTCCATGGTTATCTTATTAAGGTGATAATGAAGTCAATAGGAAGCTAAAGAGATGGATAATAATTTCTTAAGAGGCATCAGATATTGTTTCAAGCTTGAGGATGTCAAAAATTGGAGAATCAGAGGACATTGTACTAGCACAAGTCTGTGTTTTCCCCAAGTTGAAGAAGACCCAAAAATGTTCAAGGAGCAATGAGCAATTTGAAGGAACATAACTCCTATATGGGTCCCGTGTCTGACTTGTGTTCCATAACACACCTATATGCCTTACACTCATGTTTAGTTCTTTGGGAAGCATTGTAATCCTTATATATTAGGCTTAACATGGTACTATGTCAGTGGAAATTTTCAAAATTCAAATTCCAAAGTTAATGACACAAGTGTGGTAGTCGGTTTGAGGCTAAACTAATAACATGTACTTTTATTAAGGTTAATATGAGGAGCTTTTAAAGAGGTGTGTGACAACCACCTTATGTTTTAGCATTGTTTTAGTTTTTTTCTTAGTATTATTGGATCAATATTGGAGGAGATCCACCTTAACATACAAGAAATTAGGGAGATATTGTTTTCATAAGGTTGAGTAGTTAAATCCTTAGTTAGGGTTAAGGATATAGTTTAAGATGGATATTTCAATTAGTAATGCATGAATTATTATCATGTTAGTTGAATTTATTCTCTTTGATCTTAATTATTGGATTTATGCTTGACTAACATAGATTTGATCTTAGAGATTATATGAAGGACTAAGAGGTGAAGTATAATATATGCACTAGAAGAACGAATACATGAGGCTTAGAGACATTGATTTTAGACTTTTAAGATAACTAAAGAGATTAACTATATTTAATGAGTTTGATTAAGGTTAATTGCGCATCCAAAAGGTGGTAATTCCTTAATTGAATATACTTATGTGCCTTGAGAGAAGGCACAGATACATTAGGTTAAATATTAGACCTCGATAGTTAAACTTACATGATAATTAAAATTCCTTATGGTTAACCACGAAAGCCTAGTGTTTATCCCATTGATTTCTCATTGGTTAAGTATCTTGTTTTCATTATTTTGGTAAATTAATTATTATCTTGCTTTCATTAGTTTGGTAAATTAATTATCCTTTATAATTTTTTATTTTCTTTAATTGCACTTGTTATCTATGATTAATAAATATAGTAATGTAGTTCTTATGAGATTGATTTACTTATAATATAATCGATTTTATGTATTTGTAAATAATGTCAATCAAGTTTTTAGCTTTATTGTTACGGACTAATTTATTACTATAATCTTAATTTTCGCTTTATTTTATCATTACATTCCTCTACTTATTTTTAGGCAATTTATATGAGATAGGAGATCCAAAAGTGAAAAATTGGATGATCAACTTTAATTTGACCTTAAAATCGAGTAGATTATTAGATAGAATAGAGTAAGAAAAATAGAAGATATCATTAAAAATTAATACAACATCGTTTTTGGTATAAAGCAATAGTAGCTATAAAAAATTCATATAAGGGGCATTCAAATATTGATGATTAGTGTAAGTCCATCATGTATTAGATTACGTCAAATGGTAAGAAACTATGAGTTAAAGTAAATTCATCTTCATTTGCTATCTACATTTAGCAGATCGTTTAGAGAAATACAATCATTTTTATTAAAGAATTCTATTCGGTGATCCAAAAACTTCCATTGAATGGCCTTATAGAAGATGAGCTTCAGATAAGATTCTTTCTATATTGTATGGGAGATCAAGTAAGAACTTGGTTACAATTGATTAAGGATGATTCTTTTGAGGAGCGAAATCAAGTTTATGATACCTTTACACTTTAACTTTTTTCCTTCATATAAGACCACCAGTCTAAGATGCAAATTTAGATTTTTACACAAAAAAGGGATCAGCATTCCAACAAAGTTAAGAACAATCTAGAGCTTTGTTTTAGCCAATGGTCGTGCCAATAGTACTCGCTATAAATTATTATCAATTCTTTTATGAAAGCCATATACTTATATGTTAAACTATATTTGACACTTAAATGAAAGGAATAATTTCTATAAAAATTATTGAGGAGGTTAAGGAAATCATTGAAACCTTGGCTAAAATTCATCAACTAAGGTTGTAAAGGTAAAATTATAAGCTTCCTTTTATGAGGTTTAGGCGTTTAGACTTAGCAACACAAGTAGATGATGATTCAAACTAGAAGAAGATACTGCTAAATCCAAACATGTGTAATAAGTATAATACTATTATTATATCATGTATGGACATCTTTCTTACGCATGCATGAATCTTGAGTCAACCTCAAATTACTATAAAGAAGTAAACTAAATGGGCACCTGTGGAGAAAAACAAGCTATGAAGAATATTTAATTGTCCAATACTTATAATTTACGAAGATGAGTCACCTCAATTTCTCATAGAATGAGTGGAGAGTTAGAGCAGAAAAACTTATAGGACTATTTAGGTTTTAAGATGACCTCAATTTCAATAACCACCACAGTTAAAAAACAAAGGAATGGAAGAGATGCTTAAGCATTACTTGTATTCCATTGCTACAAAATTGGATAACATAGGGAAACTAGAATCTTAAGTGGGAAGACTTGAAAAGATGGTCCATTTTAATTGTGTATCCATTCATAACTTAGAAGTACAAATAAGCTAGTTATCCAATGTGGTAAGTGAAAGAGGATATGGCAAGATTCCTAGAATATTGAGGTGAACCTTAGAGATTAAGTTTTAGCCATTACAATTAGGACTCAAAAAAGATGTTGAAGTTATTAAAGAGGACCAAGTCAGAAAAACTTGAGGAGAAGGACAAAATAGATTGAAGAAAATTAGCACTAGTATTATTTACAATCGATACTAGTTTGGGGCAGTAAATACTTAAACCTTCCATCAAATATTATATGCCACTAATTTTATAACCTCAAAGTTTGAAGAAGAAGAAAGATGAAGAAAACTTCAAGAAGTTTCTAGATATCTTTAAGAAGTTGCTTATAAACATCCCTTTTTGCCAAAGCATTAGCTCAAATTCCATCATATGCAAAATTTAAAGGAGATAATCTCAAACAAAAATAAACTTGAGATGTATGCTATGGTGCCTTAAAATGAGCAATGTAGTAGGAACTTATAAAATAAAATACCTTTGAAGTTAAAGTATCTAGGTAGTTTCATAATTCTTTTCCATTTTGGTGTTTCCAATTCTTATAATTTTTATGTGATTTAGGTACTACTAATAATTTAATATTTCTATCTCCTTTTAGTAAGTTTTGAATAAGAGAACTCAAGCCTACTACATTATTATTCTAACTAACGAATCAGACCATTAAGTGCTGAATTGGTGTGTGGAAGATATACTTATTAAAGTAGGAAAATTCATCTTTCCTGCTAAATTCTTCATAACAGACATGAAATATGATTCCGGGGTTTCCATCATCTTAGAGAGATCATTTTTTCCTACTAGAAAGTCAATAATTAATGTAGCTAAGAGTAATTTGGTTCTTAGGGTGAGCAAAGATAATTTAAAGTTCAATTACTTATAAGAATTTGAAAAGACGTACCTTTGATGATGAGTATTATATGATGGATGTAGCAGATACTATTATGCATAAGGATTTACCTAATGTTATACATGATGAACCTTTAGAAACATGTATAGCTTTAGGAATTAATGAAAAAGAGGAGGATCCCAACTTAGTGGAGTGTGTTTTTATAGTGGAAGTAGAATGTTGTACACCTTGATGTTCTTAGATTTTTGAGGATTTAGGAGGAGGAAAACCTAAACCCTTACTATCTACCAAAAAAGAACTTGACTTAGAATCGAAGAAATTTCCTCCTCAGTAGTGTTATGCATATTTAGGAGAATAATATTTGTCCTATTAATATCTCTCGTTTTTCAGTTCTATATAGGAGGATAAAAGCTCATCTAATTAGATATCCTAGACGAGTGATGAGTTGAATAGGAGTTTTAGCTAAAATTTTTTTTAAGAAGTACTTATTGGAGGCAGTCTAATTCTAACCTTTATTTTATTTTATTTTAGTTTATTTGTTCTAGTTTTCTACTAATTTTTTTTAATCTTTATTTTGTAGGTAATTTTTTTTAGATTTCTAAGGTTTATCTTACTAACCATGTAGGAGCTTGGTGACGATTCTTCTACCTTTATTATCTTACTATTCCAACATTGTTGACAATGCCATGCTTAGTTATGAGGATGAATTTTTGAGAAGTTGGATTTTTTTTAGTGTTTGTGCTTTGTGTGGTTTAGTTTTTTTTTTCTATTTTTGGATTTCTCCTTTTTTTATGTTTAGGATCTCAGTTACTTTAGATTGATATTATATGTACATAAATAATTATAAGATGAAATTGGTTGTTAAATATTAGGTGCATAATATGAGTAAGTGATTGTAATGCAAACTCAACTTTGTAAATGGTAAAAGAACAAATTTATTAGTGATTATACTTTAATTTGACTTGAGTATCCTATGACATATTTGGCCTTCACATAAAATCTTTTCTTTTAAATGAGGATATCTTCTTTGCTTTTAATTGCTAGAACTTGCATTCCATCTTTTCTTATTTATATTTAAGGCCTATACTAGCATTAAAATGATAAGCCACTTAAGAGTAATGTTTGAGCTAAATTGCTAATTCTTCACACATTTAACTATTATCGAAGCCATTGAGCCTTATATAAACTTTTAGCCTTTTTCTTTGTAAACATTTTTGAAAGCATCTTAAGCCTAAAAAACAAGTAATTACAACCTAATTCATTATTATTAGAGTTTCTAGTTATGATTTAACGTCATTAGCTATGATGTCTAAAAATAGGTATGGTAGAGATACGACGTGAATAAAGTGGCAATGTGAAAGGGAAATTCATGCCAAATCAAATCAAAAATATAAAAAAGAAATAAAATAAGAAAAATATTTTGAAAATCAATTGGCATGATTTTGTTTCACGTGAAATGAATGAAAGAAAGGAGGATTTTTATAAAGATCTAAGGAGTTGGTGGAGATTTTTATTCAATTTCTTGATTTACTTACTTTACTAATTGTGAATATTTTGTTTTTCCATATTCCTTTCCTTTGTTAAATTATTTGTTCCTTTGGTCACATGATAACCCAATTCAAAATCCTTCCAATATTTTATTGTGTGCATCTATTTGAGAAGTGGAGAATAGATAATTTTCAAGCATATGGTTAGTTCAATTTTGTACTAAGATCATAAGTGTATCTCATTCAAAAAATTCAAATAATTGTTTGAATAAAGTGAAACCTTGTGAAGAAAATAGCAATTCAAAGTATTTGAACTTAATGAATAAGGTAGATAGTGTTGTCGTTGTCACATTTGTATAATAATTTACTTAATAAGTATTATATTTTTAAGTTTTATAACTCAATTTAAACTTGAATTTGTACATCTTATGCTATTAACTATTAAGTTGACTAATATATATAGGTTGATGTTTATGGGTATGATTTTATTAAACTCTTTGGAGATTATAACTCCTTTAATAGACAAACTTAGGGGTTTAAAGGCTTGTATAATATGCTAAATGTTATTGTACACTTATAAAAAAAGGAATTATTTCTTATTATAATTAGTCTAGTTTAATCAGTTAGGTTTTTTGATTATATGAGAATTTTCTAAAGCTACATTTGACATGTTTATAAAGGCTAAATTAGTTTATAATTTATCATTTTTATAACATATTTTATATGTTATATACTATTTTTCTTATGTTTCATTTATTGACTTATAGGTGATTATTTGAGACAAAATATCAAAATTAAGTGTTCTCAATAGTTATTCTATCAAAGTGATATTAAAGTTAATCAGGAGCTAATAAAATGGATAATAACTTGGTAAAAGGCATTGAAGTTTAATTCAAGCTTAAAGATACCAAAATGGGTCTATGTTTTCCTTATATTAAAGAACACCCAAAAGTGTTTAAGGAGTAGTGAGTAACATGAAGAAGCATGACACTTACATTGGTCTATGTCTGAACCGTGTTCGAAAACATATTATTGTGTCCTACACTTGTCTTAAATTCTTTAGGAAGCATTGTTAATCCTTATAGAACATATGCTTAATGTATAAAAACTGGTCTATCATAAGACTTGTAATACATACTTTAAGGACAAATGAAAATATAATTTTAATCACCTTAAGAATCTAGCATGTAACCCTAACTATATATTCTCTTACTAATGTTAAATTTGGGGAGCATTTAGAGTATGTGACATCCTCCTTGCATTTTAACATTGTTGTTTTTAACATCAAGGAGGGATTTGGAACAACATTGGAGGAGATCTACCTCAACTTAAAAGAAATTGGTAAGATATGTTCTATCTTTCCTTCTTTACTTTCTTTTATATTAAAATTGTTTTGTTATATTTTTTTAGAAAATAAAATAAATTTCAATATATAAAATAAGGTTTACACCAAGGTATAATTAGTTCTTACATAAACTAGTACCATATAATAGTAGGTCCATATACCATATAATTACACTCCCTTAATCAGAACACATTTTACTCAGTTGCCACTTGACTATCAACTCATCAAGTGTTACTGTATCTAAGAAATCTCCAAATGTATCTCTACTCTTCATTTCCATTAGTTTTTGAAGTCATATACTTATTAGGATCTACTTTCATTGCAATCCACTACTCTTTATCCCTTTTCTTTAATTCACTTCCAAGCCTTCGTGCCCATTTTAAATCTATAAAGGAAAGGTATTACTCAGGTCTTTAATTACTAGATTTTCATACTAGCACTTAACAGATAGGAGAACCCTTTTTCAGTGTACTATGTCTTTCAATTCATTCAAACCTACTTATCAAATTTTGTTATTTTATCCATAGGAGCAAGTATAACCCTTAAAGATGCAACTATTCAAACTTTTATCTAAATCTCTAGATGAATGCAGGTAATATATTCCTTCATTGCACATCTTTAAAATTCCATGTATCTCACAATCTAATGCTTAGTGATGTATGTTTTCCATAGAAATTATCACTTCTCTGATCTAGAGAAGAAATTTCCTCTTCAATTGTAACCTTGCCAGCTCCTATAAAGTATGGAGCTTGCAATTATGCTACCTCAAAATCTCATTTATTATATACATAAATAAGGTTTTTAATGGTACTCCAACATGCTTTATGTTCTCCTATTTTCTTATTATCCATTGCAGTAGGTCATCCTAATTCCTAGGTACATCCTGTTTTAGGAATAACTGAAGAATATCTATTCTTATAAGTTTAGTATACTTGCATTGAAAGTAGAGATGATCTATACTTTCAGGTAGGCTATGCCATAGTAAGTAGACTAGATTAATTACTTTAAATCATATGTTGTTTTTCATTAACCTATTTTTGATAACTAGATAGCAATTAAAGGAAGCTTTAGGCATAAAGGTACATCTCCATTATATATTAAACTAGTTTACGAAATCTAAGTTCCTTTAATAAAATTCTTAGGCAAAAATCATTGATGAAACCATTGAATTTATCATCCATCCATATCATTTCATCCTCTCTAAAAATGTTGAGATAGTATGAAGGGATTAAGTTAGGAGGGATGAGTTGCCCCTAAAATTGATTGACCATATCTTATTTTAAATCAAGAATTCCACTTTAGCATCCTTAAGTAGTCTAATTTTAAGAGAATGCAACTAATTTCTTTTGTATAGAGGACTCAAAGGTGACTAGTTATCAAACCAAAGACATATATTTATGTCGTTCCCTATTATGGCCTTCATATATGGATATATTATGTCTTTAGGCCTCAATATGTGGATAAAAATCCAAGAATGGTCCTTATTAGGCTTCAACTTCTAGAAATTAGAGCCTTTTATATAAAACTCATCAATCTATTTTAACCACATTCTTTCCTTATTAGTATGGATTTTCCAAGCCCTCTTTGTGAAGAATACATTATGCATATCCCTAATAGAAACAATGTCTAGTCCTCCTTCTTGTTTAGGTATACAAAAGTCCTTCCAGCTAATTTTTGCATGTTTGGAGCTGTCACTTTTACCTACTTGGGCTGCCCAATAAACTTAAAATGAGTTTGACCCTCATTTGATAAGAACTAGCCTTTCCCCATACGACAAATCCTTATCACACCAATTGTTTAGTCTCTTATGGATCGTATTTAATAATTGCGAGCTCTTAGCAAACCTTAGCCTTTTTGTAGAGACTAGTATCATAAGATAGTTAAAAGGTAGTCTTGCACTCTAAAAACCTAACATTATAGTAAGCCAAAGTTCATCATTTATAACACTTAGAGATATATTTAATTTGTTCTTATTATAGTTGAATTCAATCTAGATAGCTTCTTGAATATCTTTAGAATGTTAGATATTGTATTAATAGATTGGTTGTTAGCTTTACAGAAGATTAATAAATCATCAGCAAAATATAAATCTACCAATCCCACTCTTTTAAATTTGCTATGGTAGCCAAACTTTGGATTCAGAGAGATGCTAAACCTTATATGTCTACTTATGGATTCCATACAGAGAATGAAAATATAAAGGGATAGGTGGTCCCTATTTATTAGCCTCTTGTCTCTTTTAAAATGTTTAGTTTGCTCATCATTAACTAAGATCCTGAATGAGGTTATGGAGATACATTCCAACACCAAATTTTTTTAATTTTTCTAGGATTCCAAAATCTTGGATTAAATTCTTGATTAAGTCCAGCTAACACAATTAAATAATTTATTAAATTCTACCTTTGAAGCATAATTATTGCGAAATTTGTTCCTTTCACAGTTCCTATGCCAACAAGATAATATCCCTAATAATTTTTCCATAAAAAATGCATATTACGAGTTTTAATTATTGATGGAAGAGCTTGCTTTAGTCTAGCTGTAACTACTTTTGAAATAACTTTACACACAAAGTTACAATAGAAGATAGGTCTGAAATTTAACACAGAGTTAGAAGTTTTAGTTTTAGGAACCAAGCATATATAAGTTTTGTTTAGCTCTTTTATTAGTATTTCATTCTAGAAAAATTATTGTATAATATTATCGACTACATACTTGATAGAGTTCCATGTTTTTCAGAAGAAGAACCTATTGAAACCATCTGGGCTAGGAGCTTTTTGAGGGTTTAGTTCAAATACCATTTTTTCAATTTCCTGGACGGTTACTGGGATATAAGCTTCCTCTTTTAACTTTTCTTGAGAAAGATATTCATTCCCCATTTGGTTTCTTTAAGAAACTGATCCTATTAGACATGCTTCTATATTTAGATATATTATGGAAGAATTTGGTGTTCTTGTCCCCTTCATAAGTCCATTTTATTTGGGCTCTTTGCTGCAAAATGGAGCAGTGTATTGAGACAACCTTTATGTGTATTAATAAATTACCTTCCTTTCCTCTTTATTTTGAATGGGATCAATTAGGTTTTGGTATAAGCCATTCTAAATTTAGATCGGCCTTAATATGGTATATTCAACTTGGTCCTTTGTATGCATAGATCTTCTAGCATTTAGCTTTTTCATTTATCTCTTGATTAGTCCCAGTTTTTTCACGCATTGGAATTGTTTGCTACTCGTTATCTCCTTCTACGGACATCTATTGATTGCTTCCATATAGTCTTCTTCCTTTACTAATAAATTTGTAAATTTAGAAGGTCTTTTCCTCTTCTAACTATAATCTATATCTTGTATTATTATTGGGGAGTGATTTGATATTCTGGGAGCTTTGAATATTGCTTTACTTTCATGGAACTTCACTAACCAATACTCATTCAATAGGGCATGATCAAGCTTTTTCCTTATTATTAAGTTGGAATTATGTTTATTACACTAAATAAAGGCTAAATGTTCAATTTTGGCCAAACATTTTCAATTTGATCATTTTAAGGCCAAACATTTTAACTTGCTCAATTAAGGTCTAAACATTATTGATTCTGCTCAATGTTAGGTTATTTTAGACAAAAATTTGGTAGTGACATACACGCATCGTTAAGTATGAACGGGGTGTCTTATATGGCAAATGTACAAAGTTAACATCTTCTATTCACTTTGACTTCCTTTTTTTTTCTTTTACTTTCTTGACAAGTAATCTAAGAACTAACTAGCCTCTACGTTAAAGTTTATTAATCACACACATACCTAAGCATTCAAATCCAAGCCTCTCCCAAAAAGTCACAACTCTCTATCTTTTTCTCTCTCTGCACCTTTTTATACAGTTCAATTTATGAGTTATATATCTATATATGCACCTCTTTTATTGGTGGAGTGAAAAGAGTAGAGTTGGGTCAATAAGACGATTTTAGTTGGGATTTTTCTGTTGTTTGCATAATAATAAATTACCTTGACATTATTTTGGTGATCAAGTATGGGGATGAGAGCATCATCTTGTCTTCTATTGTAAGAATCTTTTGTTAAGCTAGATGATGAAAGAGTTGCACCTTCTATGTCTTTTAAAACTATCTAGTTTTTGGCTGGATGAGTTAGCAGGTGGAAGGTGGCGAGTTTTAATGGAGGTAGAGGTTGATGATGATATATTATTATTTGTTAAAGAAGAGAAAGAACTTATAAATCTACCCTAGATTAAGATGGCATTGGTTTTGCAGGAAGGAATAGGATGATTGAACAAGAACTCATCAGGCATAACTTGGCTGGACTATTATACTAAAATGGTGAAGATTACGACGAATGGGGCGTATGTCATTAATGAGAGATGACAAAAATTAGGATCTTTCTTACTTGTTAATACTGCTAGACTCCAAGATAATAATGATGATGTCTATGCACTGTCATCCAATCATTCATTTATCTATTTCTTTTCTTTTTACAGTTGAAAATAAAAAAGAAATTAGACTTTGGCATCACAAATAATGAAACCTTTAATTTACAAGTGATAAGTTTTAATTTACCAATTAAATGCCAACATTCTTACACTTACAGACTAAATTAAGGATCCGAATACCCGTATCTGAAATGAGATGCTTTCATATCTACATAAATACTACTTCAATGGCTATATGTATATATATGTACATATATATATATATATAGACACACACATACACCTGTGAGCATATATATATATACACACATCCGACCTTAGTTGTCTTTGTAACAAAGGGTGGTAGGTATGCAGATGTTGCGAGTAATTAGATAAAGCTGATCCTTTTCTTCAGGCTTTCACATTCCTTCTGTCTAACATTTATACAAACTTCTTTGTAGCACTTTGACAAGTCAATAAAGGCCTTACCCAGCTGTAAAGAACTGGAATAGGTTCTGTAACATCCCACTACCATAGGATACATACCTAAGCTTTTAGGAACATAACCTACGATAATGGCATGTTGAAGCAATGGTAAAACTAACTTACACATGGTTTAAGCCAGTATATTCGAAAGGTGTTATCATTCCTCTTAAAACATTCGTTTATTTCATTCACTGATCACGTTTACACTATCCTTCTCTACGTTTTTGTACAAACGATATACAGGTTCTAACAACTTTACAAAACGATAACAACTAGTTTCCTTCGGGAGTCAGGTGACGGACCTCTGAGCCATCTCTTAGTTCTTAGACACTCTAAGTTCTAACTACACCTTAAGTCTCCTGTCTCGTACCTGAAAAGCCACAATGCAAATTTTGATGAGTTTAGCAACTCAATGAGTGAACCATCATCGATGGATTCACTGGATCACACATATATAACACAGAGATTCATTCGAACAAATAAACATGTATTCTTTGTTCAATCAGATGAGCATTTATTCAGAGATTAACATAACAGAAGCTCATTCATTCAAACAGACAAACATATCTAGTTCAGCTTATATATTGTTCAAACAGTGTACTTGTACTTGCATGGGACATGTATGAGACTCATGTTCATTCTTATTATTGTGACTGAGAACCTTTCACGGACAGATACAAATGTTTTGGCCCGTAGGGCTCAATCAGATATTCACGGAGCATAGCTCGACGCGCAAAACAGATGTTGCGGAGCAAAGCTCTATGCGGAAGCGCTTCTAACTAGCTTCTCAAGTCACAATGCCTTTATCTGAGCATGCATTTTATGAAATGCATCAAATCCTGGAAAGATTACACACAAAATCTCATGCAAATGTTCAGATGATAATTTCATACTCATCGAACCTCAGTCCGGCATTTAGCTATTGCTGAGAATCGAATATCATTAAGAGATTCAGAGAGTCATATCAAATATCAGAGCAAGCACTT
>JANIIA010013620.1:0-13523 GCA_027478495.1 Erythroxylum alaternifolium | reverse complement strand
TCTCCTCCAAACATTTCTTCTCCTTTCCCACCAAAGGATTTTGTTAACCTAGTTGTCCTTGAAGAACAAGAGGTAAAATCAAATTAGTTGATGATACAACAATAAGGAGAATATAGATTGCTAAAGGAAAAGATTCAAAAGCAAAGGATTTGGATACAAGAAAAAGGAGAGGATAGCGGAGCGAGGATTTAAAGCTGTAGCAAAGGAGTCGGTAATACTCTTCATCTTGTTTATGTTTTTTATTATCCTTATACCTTATCATATACAGATTGGCATGATGATTTGGATTTGTTGCTTCCACTGGAAAAATGATATCTTAAAAGTTTTCAAATCTACCGTTTCTCCAAATATAACATGTTTTCTTTTTCCGATCCAACAGCTCATTCATTTCAAACCCTTAGGTTTCATTCCTTCAGTTAAAACTATTTTACACCTTCTAGGGCAATCGATTTACAAATTACCCATACCTGATGATCTTGATATCCCTGTTGAAAAACCACCTTTCAAAATACCCTTTATTAAAATCATAGAATTAGACGATTCACCTAGAAAACCATCTGTTTTGAGTATGTTCATCCACTTAGTGAAATGCTACAAGATCCTACCGTTAATTTGGAGCTCTTGAAGAATTTCATCGAATGGACTGAAGCTAGTCATAAGCAGACAGAAGTTCAGGAAGCCTTATCTAAAAGCATTGAGAAAATCAATACTAAGGTTGATATCCTAGGTGATGCAGTGGGTAATCTTCATGAGGAATTACCACTTCTACGTGTTTCTATAGAAGAAGACCTCAAGACAATCCGCACTAATATTCAACAAATTTTTTCTGAAATTTTGAAGCGTCTAAAATAAATTATCTTGTTGATTAATAACAAATATGGGGAGACAGGGAGAAATAGATAGATAAATAAAACATTAGAAAGGAGTTTTGTAAATATCATCTTTGTATATTACATCTTGCATTATTCGTCTGAATATTTTTTTATCTTCTATTATTATGATTATTTGTTATCATCAAAAAGTGGAAGATTGTTAAGTCAAAAAGACTTTACTTCTTCTATTGATTTTGATGAAAGTCAAATAATAATAATAAAAGAAGTATGTGAACTATTTTGATGAATTTGTTAAGTGTGCAAATAAATGTAAGTAACACAAATCATGAAATCAAGATGATATTCAAAAGCTAACTAAGACAAAGTGTAAAATGGACCAGACGAAGTCATAAGACGAAGCAAAGTCATAAGATAAAGCAAAGATATAAGATGAAACGAAGACATAAGACAAAGCTTATAAATCAAATCAAGATGATATAATTGAAGAATAATCTACAAAGTCAGTTACTTAGTTAGTTAGAGTTCGTTATAGGACTCAACTAATAACTGATCTCTGAAGATTCTACAAGTAGTTTTCTCAAGAAGACCGATGGAGAATTAGATTATAAAAATCGGTTGTAGTCATAGTGTAACACACCACCCTCGCAAGACACGTACCCAACATCGTGAGTGATGTCCAAGTGCGTACCCCACAAGGGTGGCATGCTAGAACAATCAAACACTTGAAACTCAGTATAATTTTTTTGTTGCACAAACGTATGAGGAATCAACAATTAATTGGGCCTACTTTATTCATAAACTTTTTCAATCGCAAGGGTTATAATCATTTCACAAATCATCTAAATTTCATTAGTCACTGAGGCCCATTATGCATACAAAACACTTAAATTCATAAGTGTTATTACATTACAAAATCATTTACAACATTTCCCATTTGGAAAGTTATTATAAACATAATTTTCAAATACATATCGTACAAAAATCGCGAAATATACAAATTAATACAAAAATAGGAAAGTACAAATGCAGACGCAAATTGATCCCGACCTCTATCTCTTACTTGGGTGTAGTGGCTATACTACCGTTAACCTAACAGGGTAACTCTTCTGAGCCTAAAAAATATTGAAAATTTTGGGTGAGTTTTGCGAACGCAATGAGTGACCATCCTCGATGGCTCACTCAATCACATTACTCATACAGTTCACATATTTTCACTTAATTTACATCACTTCATTTAACACATAGGATCACATTCAGGGCATTCAAATTAATCATTTTAATCATTTAAAATACACATATCACTTATAAAGCAATGCACATAAGACTCACTTTCATTTATTACTTTGTTGTGACCAAGTGCTTATAACTGTCCCGTATCTATTGTGTGTACCGGGCTCATTGATAACTGTCCTGTATCTGTTGGAGATACTGGGTTCATTTTACATAGTGAGCCTTTGTCTCTTATACACTTTCTAAGCTTTAAGCTCTTTTTTTTTCACAATCTGAGCTTTAAGCTCTTTTTCACATTCTGAGCTTTAAGCTCTTTTGCAGTGGCTACTCCGGTCACAACTTCCTTTATGTTTCATACATTCATGTAATGGAATGCATCAATCACATATGATCAATCAATCACTTTCATATATCATCGGACCTTATTCCGGCATTCAACATATAAGTTGAGAATTACTTTTTCATTTATATGCATATTCACATTCAGATCACATTCATCATCGGACCTTAGTCCGGCATTCAACATAATTGTTGAGCAACATTTATTTTGTCACATTCACATATAAGTAGCACTTCAATATCAAATTCATGCATCAAGTCTTGGACCTTCATTTTCTAGCATCAACATAAGCAATTCTCATTCATATCAATCATATTCAAATTGCATAATAATCATAACCGTAGTCATTCAATGTAAACACTGAAATCATAACAAATAATGAAATGAGACCATCTAAGTCAACTCACAGTACGCTCCAGATTAGCATTTGCTTCCAAGATCTGGAAACGTCTAGCAGCAGACATTTTGTCCTGCACATCAATATTATGCCATACACACATTGTATAGACATCAATAAGTTTACAATCTTAAGTATTCATTTATGTACAAATGTGTATATGAACTATGTACAATGCATGCTCAATGACAATCCCAGGTATATTATCAATTTTCACATCTTATGCACATTCTCATTTTTAGCATTATTTGCTTTCATAATATCCAATTCTCATTCACTTTTACTAGTTACTCATTACTTACATCCTTTGAATCACAATTACAATAATATGAACATCTTTATTTGCATTATACTCATGCCTTTGGTACCTTGATATCACCCATTCATTCACTAGGTTATAACCCCAATTATCACTTCAAATATATCAGACATTAGTCACATAATCAAAGCATCATTCTAGGTTCATTCCAAGTCCTCTTTAAGCCTTAATTAAGACCACTTGACCCATGAATGTCCGTTAGGTAGACTTCATGTCCACTGGGTGGACCTTCTCGGGTTTTTTAGCTTTCCAGCCCCGCTCATGTCTGCTTGAAGGGACATCATGCCCGCTAAGCAGACCTTTATGGGTCTCTTATAGACATTTGAACTTTCAACCCTCTATACAGTAAACTCTCTTCTCAGGGCCTTCATACAAGTTGTAGATCTCGAATTCCTCTTTAAAAACATACCTAAATGGCCTCAATCTGAGTTCTACAGAAAAAGTTATGCTCTTTCCCAAAAGTATATCCAAATGCATCACATTTTCCATATTCTAACTCTTTACTTAGTACATTCACTACCTTAAGCTTGTCTATCATTTCTAATTTAATTTTTCCTCATTTTACCATCATTATAACTCCATTTCAACTTAATATCATCCATAAACAAATTTTTAGAGTTAAAATGAATCCTTAATGGATGTAGAAAGAAGTGCAGAAAAATTTATTTGTGAATGGATATTGTTATGTTCTGATTTTGATGGATACAAACATGGATCATTGGTTGTTTTAGACATGGATTGGATTGAGATTTGAAGTTAAAGAAAAGGCAAGTGTAATGTCTTGAAAAGGGAAGAACTAGGATGAAAGTTTAGAGATAAAATGATAATGGTGTTTAAAGTATGTTGGAAAAATGTTAGCTGTAACATTTTCCATTGATTATGCATCTATAATTTAGCCATAATTTGTTCTGTAGATATCCAAATGAGGCGATCTTTGCCTTTAATTAAAGTAGAGATATATGGCTAAATTTTTCATGAAGACATTAAATTCAAATTCTATCTTTCAGAGTTTCTAATTTTGACTTGAAGTTGAGTGCTAAGTGTAGGAAAAAGTGCAGAAAAACTGGATACATAATAGGTTTTATTATTTTTTCTTGATGAATGAATGTGAATTTCATTGGGCATTTTGTGATGAAATAAAATGAATATAGAGCTAAATAAAGGGAGTAATGTGATATCTTGAAATGGGAAGAATTAAGGTGATAATTAGAAGTGAAATGAAAGTGGAAATAAAGTTGAATACGTGGAGGAAGTTAATAATGAATGTGTATATATGTGTATATTCTGTGATTTGTGCTCATGGTCAATCATATACTATAAATTTGTTTATGGATGATATTGAGTTGAAGTGGAGTTATAATGATGGGAAAATGAGGAGAAATTAAATTAGAAATGATAGACAAGCTTAAGGTAGTAAGTAAATAGTTAGAATCTGGAAAATGTGATGCACGTGGATATACTTTGGGGCAAGAGGCATAACTTTTTCTATAGAACTGAGATTGGGGTCATTTAGGTATGGTTTTAAATAGGACTTCGAGATCTACAAATTCTATGAAGACACTAAGAAGAGATTTTAATGTATGGCAGGTCGAAAATTCCAGTGTTTATAAGAGACCCGTAAAGGTCTGCCTAGCGGACATGATATCCCTTCAATCAAACATGAGCGGGACTGAAAAGCTGAAAAACCCGAGAAGGTCTGCCCAGCAGACATGAAGTCCACCTAACGGACATTTATGGGTTAAGTTGTCTTAATTAAGGCTTAAATAGGACTTGGAATGAACCTAGAATGATGTTTTGATTATGTGAATAATGTGTGATATATTTGAAGTGATAATTGGGGTTATAACCTAGTGAATGCATGGATGATATCAAGGTACCAAAGGCATGAGTATAATGCAAATAAAGATGTTCATATGGTTGTAATTATGATTCAAAGGATATGAGTAATGAGTACCTAGTAAAAGTGAATGAGAATTGGATATTATGAAAGCAAATAATGCTAAAAATGAGAATGTGCAGAAGAAGTGAAATTTGATAATATACCCGGGATTGTCATTGAGCATGCATTATACAAAGTTCATATACACAATTGTGCATAAATGAATACTTAAGATTGTACAATTATTAATGTCTCTGCAATGTGTGTCTTGCATAATATTGATGTGCAGGATAAAATGTCCGCATCTAGACGTTTCCAAATCTTGGAAGCAAATGCTAATCTGGAGCGTATTGTGAGTCGACCTAGATGGTCTCATTTCATTATTTGTTCTAATTTCAATTTTTACATTGAATGACTACGATTATGATTATTATGTAACGTGAATATAATTGATACGAATGTGAATTGCTTATGTTGATGCTGGATAATGAAGGTCCGAGACTTGATGTATGAATGTGATATTGAAGTGCTATTTGTATGTGAATGTGACGAAATAAATATTGCTCAACAATTATGTTGAATGCTGGACTAAGGTATGATGATGAGCGTGATCTGAATGTGAATATGCATATGAATGAAAAAGTAATTCTCAACTTAAATGTTGAATGCCAGACTAAGGTCCGATGATATGTGAAAATGATTGATTGATCATATGTGATTGATGCATTCCATTACATGAATGCATGAAACATAAAAAAAGTTGTGACCGGAGTAGCCACCGCAAAAGAGCTTAAAGCTCAGATTATGGAAAAAAAAGAGCTTAAAGCTCAGAAAGTGTATAAGAGCCAAAGGTTCACAATGTAAAATGAGCCCGGTATCCCCAACAGATACGGGACAATTATCAATGAGCCCAGTATCCACAATAGATACGCGATAGTTATAGGCACTCGGTCACAACAAAGTAATAAATGAAAGTGAGTCTCGTGTGTATTGCATTATAAGTGATATGTGTATTTTAAATGATTGAAATGATTAATTTGAATGCCCTGAATGTGATCCTATGTGTTAAATGAAGTGATGTAAATTATATGAAAATTTGTGAACTGTATGTGTTATGTGATTGAGTGAGCTATCGAGGATGGTCAGTCATTGAGTTCGCAAAACTCACCCAAAATTTGCAATATTTTTCAGGCTCTGAAGAGTTACCCCGTTAGGTTAATGGAAGTATAGCCATTGCACCCAAGTAAGAGATAGAGGTTGGGATGAATTTGCGTCTGCATTTGTACTTTCCTATTTTTGTATCAATTTGTATATTTTGCGATTTTTGTACAATGTGAATTTGACCATTATGTTTATAATAACTTTCCAAATGGGAAATGTTTGTAAATGATTTTGTGATGTAATAACACTTATGAATTTAAGTGTGTTGTATGCATAATGGGCCTCAGTTACTAATGAAATTTGGATGATTTATTAAATGATTGTACCCTTGTGACTGCAAAAGTTTATGAATACAGTAGGCCCAATTGATTATTGACTCCGTAAATGTTTATGTTTGTGCAACAAAATTTTTTTATCGAGGTTCAAGTGTTTGATTGTCTAGCATGCCACCCTTGTGGGGTACGCACTTGGACATCACTCAGGATGTCAGGTATGTGTCTTGTGAGAGTGGGGTGCTACATCCTCTGACATCTAATGATATCGAAAAGTATCACAGATCCCGAGGAAGTTCACAATGTGCACGTTAGGATCCTCACTCGCCAATCTATAGAATTGCATATTCTGTTGAAGCATGTTGAGGAAGGCCAGTTTTATCTCGAATGAGGTCGCTTGAACATGTGGCTAGCCACTCCTTGGTTTAATGGATTGAACCCTGGCATCATGAAGTCCATCAGGGTCCTCTGTTGCCATCCTTGGTTTGCTTCCTGATCCACGTTTCTTTGAAACTCCTTGGCCATTGATGATTTTCCCATCTCTTCTTCTTCTTCTCGCTGAGCTTTCCTAAGGGTTCGTTCTAATAGTGTGATATCTAAATCTAAAGTCTCTGCTGCATGACTCGAACCTCTCGTGACTCATGTTCATGCTAGAATATGATTCCCAAAATAAAAATTAAAGAATGAAAAAAATTAAAAATAATATAAACGCCTTAAACTATAGAATTAAACTATCGCCTCCCCAACAACGATGCCAAAACTTGATCATAGGTTTAGGTGTGCTAAGTTTTACTATTTTAACCTCGATAATATTGTAAGCATGTGGGTTGTTCACGTAGTACCTAAGGTATCAATCCCATGAGGAGGGGTAATTTAATCCTAAAATCTAAGACAGAACTAAAATGCAACAATCTAAAATAAACAAACAATGCAGAAAATTAAACAATCAACCAAACAATTATGAAAATTAAATTTCAGAAATAATAATGAGTAGCAAATCACACAACCCAATCTAAAATCAACCTAGGAACTACCAATTGAGAGAAAGGGGATTTTAATTCGAAATTACAGAAAATCTAATCAATCATGCGATTATCAAGTTATTGGGTTTAGACAGTCCTAGGGTAGATTACTCTCTCGAGAGTTATAATCTTTAAACCCTAATTAATAATTCATAATTTAAATTATGGAATTATGATCTCTCGATTCACAATTGACTAAAAACTTAAATTATTTCTAAAATGGTCTATTAACCTACTGGGAACCTAAGCTCGGTCTCTCGTCATATGATTTCACCGGTTTGGTTCAATTCTTATCTATCAATTTACCTAACTCTCGTTAGCCCAAATGATGATATTCACTTGGCTCACCCTCTTAGTTTGTTGCTAAATTATTAAGAACAAATATCGAATCACAAAATAACTCAATTAAAACACAATGAATCAAATTTCATAAATCTCAATAATCAAAATCCCAAAGCTGAGTTTAGACAAAAATCAACATTCAACAACAACTATTCTCAATAGCTATCCCAATTTTATACATCAATAAAATTGAAATAAAAATCAAAAATACTGTTAAAACAGACTTGTGGAGGTAGCAACTACAGGAAACCATCTGTTCCGAGAAGTACTTCGCATCAAGCTTCATTTCTGTATCTCTCTTCCTTCGTATCCTTCCTTGAATCACTCAATAGCTCTCTAGGGTTCTAAATTTGATGAGTGAAAAGCTCTCTTAAAAGCTACTCTTTCTATCTTATAATGTTATTTTTATATCTTGGAAGCCTTAGGTCTAATTTGGGGTTGAAACGGTCTAAAAATCACGCAAAATTTGAGTTTCTGTATCAGCCGACGTAGGCCGCGATCGTGGCCAGTGCCTAAACCTGTTTGTCTCGATTATGGCCTAAAGTGTACAATCGTGGCCAGGGTCTTGTCAGCTTATCTCTTTTTGTCACGATTGTGGCTTGTTGTGCCACAATTGTGGGCCGTGTTTTCACCCTGAAGCTCTTCAAAACTTCTCCGTTCTTTGCCATTTACCTTGAAACACTAACAAACTCATCAAGGTACCTCAAAAATATAACATTAAAGCTCAAAGACTCATACTAACCCATAAAAAAAATTAAACACATAAACTAACACAAATGAAACCTAAATACACACTATACACTCAAAATAACACTAAATACTTAACAAATCAAACCCTAAAACACAATGCAAATCACAACTATCACCAAGCTTATCCAATTTAGAGTCCATCGAGTTTGGTTTCTCCTGTTGAAAACCAGGTGGTCCTTGAGGTAAAAATTGACCTCCTGTATTGTTGAATCAAGAGAAGTTCGGGTAGTTCTTCCACTTAAGACTATATGTGTTGGAGTCACTCAAAATAACACTAAATACTTAACAAATCAAACCCTAAAACACAATGCAAATCACACCTATCACCAAGCTTATCCAATTTAGAGTCCATCAAGTTTGGTTTCTCCTGTTGAAAACTAGGTGGCCCTTAAGGTAAAAATTGACCTTCTGCATTGTTGAATCAAGAGAAGTTCGGGTAGCTCTTCCACCTAGTACTATATGTGTTGGAGTAAGGGTTGTTCCACCCTCCTCTACTGAATTGTGCTCCCATGTAATTAACCTATTTCGCTTCATTATCTTTCATTAAGAAACAATCAATGGAACCAATTGGAGACCTCAAAGATTTTCTTGGGCTAACCCTGTAGGAACCAATAAGCGACCTCAAAGACCCCCAGAATTTTAGGAAAAGGAAAGTAACTCATATGTTGCCTTTAAGTCAAATTTTAGAGGTATTGAATCAAGGCTAGAGGCAAAAATGGATGCCCAAGTTGCAAGGACATATTCTCAACTTTCACAACTGAGCTCCCAATTTTCAAAGATGATGGAAGTGATGGGTACAATTGGGTCGAAGGGAACAATATCTAGGAGCTGAAAAGTTATCAAATGAAGATTGATCAGTTGATTAAAAATCAGGCGTCATCAATCTACAACTTAGAGGTGCAGATGGGTCAGCTGGCAACTGGGTTATCGGCCATACCCCTAAATAACCTTCCTAGCACTTTAGAACCTTATCAAAAAGAACATTTAAAGACAATTTAGTTGAGAAGTGTAAAGGAGTTACCAAAGCCAGTCTTGAAGGAAGTTGCTAATCTAGTGGAGAAAAGTCAGGAAAAGGATAGGGAGAAAGTTACTGACGAGGATGAACCACTATATGTTCCACCTTCACCATATGTTCCACCTCCACCATATGTTCCAAAATTACCATTTCCTGGGAGAGTGAGTCAAAATCTAGTGGTGACCCAATTCAATACATTTTTGGAAAAATTGAAGAAGTTGTATATAGTTTTTCTTTTCTAGAAGTTTTAGAACACATGCCCAAGTATGCTAAGTTCTTAAAGGAATTACTTTCTTTTATGCGAACTTAGGACTCAAATTAGATAGTAGTAATGACAGTCAATTGTATCTCTATGATCATGAATAATATGCCATCGAAACTAAAGGGTCCAATATTAATCTGATGCCATTGTCTATTTGTAGTGTTGAATTTTTATAAATGTATATGATTTGGGAGCTAGTATTAATCTGATGCCATTGTCTATTTTCAGGAAGCTAAACTTGGTTGGTATAAAGCCAACATCAATGACAATTTAGTTAGTTAATCAGTCCATAAATAATTCTTTTAGAGTTGTCAAAGATGTTTTAGTAAAAGTAGATAAGTTTGTGAGTCCAATTGACTTTGTCATTCTTGCTGTTGTTGAGGATAGAAATTTTCCATTGATTTTGGGATGCTCATTTATGAATACTGAGCAGTCATTGATTTATATGAATAATGGTGTTTTGATTTTGCATATTGGAGATGAAAAAGTTGAGTTCAACATGAATAGGAGTTTGAAAAGCAAGGAGAAACCAGATTGTTATATGACAATGGATGTGATGGATGAGTTTGTAGTGGAGATAATTGGTAGGATGATAAAAACAAAGAGTGAGAGGGAATTAGAATTGCATAAAGAAGATGAGAGTGGAAAGAGAGAGAGGGACGTAGAAGAAGAAGAGAAAAGTGAGAAGGAACCTTTGGTGAGGACAGGCCACCCGTTCCACCTTCCAATAAGAAAGCAACCACCCTAGAGTTAAAAGCCTTACCTTTACACCTAAGGTATACATTTTTTGGTGAAAATCAAACATTACCTGTGATTATTTCAAACCAGTTAAGTGATGAATAGGAGAGGAAGGTAGTAAAAGTTATAAGGAGGAGAATGAAAGCTATAAGGTGGTAGATATCAGACATCCGAGGGACAAGTTTGAGTGTTGTGATGCTTAGAATAAATCTCGAGGATGGATGTAAACCAGTGAGGGATAGGCAAAGGCGTTTGAATCTAAATATGCAGGAAGCTGTAAAATAGGAGGAGATTAAGTTATTGGATGCAAGAATTATATTCCTAATCTCAGACAGTGAATGGGTAAGTCTAATTCGGTGCGTACCAAAGAAAGACGGAACAATAGTGGTGGAAAATGAAAAGGGTGAGTTGATTTCCACACGGGCGGTCAATGGTTGGAGAGTTTGTATTGATTACAGTAAGCTCAACTCAGTGACAAAGAAGGATCACTTCCTACTGCCTATTGTGGACCAGATGATTAAGAGAGTTGTAAGAAATGCATTGTACTATTTCTTAGATGGGTATTCCGGCTACAATTAGATATTCATTTATCCAAAGGATCAAGCCAAGACAACTTTCATATGTCCATATGGTACTTTAGCATACAGATGGATGTTATTTGGACTTTGCAATGCCTCAGCTACATGCCAGCGATGTATGATGGCCATTTTTATCAAAATGATTGAGAAATGTTTGGAGGTATTTATGGATGACTTTTCAGTGTATAAAGATTCCTTTGAGCAGTGTCTGACAAATTTAGATAAGGTTGTGAAGAGGCCTATTTAGTATTAAATTGGAAAAAATGCCACTTCATAGTTTAGGAGGGAATAATCGTGGAACACAGGATATCTTATATAGGCATTGAAGCGAATAAGGCAAAAATTGAAGTCATTGATTAACTTCCTCCACCAAGTAACGTTCAAGGGGTCCGAGCATTTTTAGGGCATGCTAGGTTCTATCGTCGATTTATAAAGGATTTTTCTTTAATTACTAAATCCCTTACTCATTTGTTAGTTAAAGATGTTTCTTTCATTTTTGATAGTGATTGTTTAGTTTCATTTGACAGGTTGAAGAACGCATTGACATCAGCACCAGTGTTACAACCACCAGATTGGAGCTTGCCTTTCAAATTGATAGACGATGCTAGAGATTACACAATTGGGTGTGTTTTAGGGTAGCGCAAGGATAAGAAGTTGCATGCTATTCACTATGCCAATAGAACTTTGACTGATTCTCAGATTAATTATACCACGACAGAAAAAGAATTATTAGCTGTAGTTTTTGCTTGCGATAAATTTCATTCTTACTTATATGGTTCAAAAGTGATTGTGTATATAGATTATGCATCCCTGAAGTACCTTTTTTCCAAAAAGGATGCCAAGCCTCAGTTGATTAGGTGGATCCTATTCTTACTCGTGATCAAGGATAAAAAGGGAGCAAAACCTTTCGTTGCCGATCACCTTTCAACATTGGAAGGAGGGGAATCAAACTTATAAGAAGAAATTAATAAGCCATTCCCTGATGAGATGCTACTCTTGGCACAAGAATCAGACCATCCTTGATATGACAACATTGCAAATTAGATTACAAATAGTATCCTTCCCCCTAATTTAACTCACCAACAGTAGGAAAAGTTTAAACATGATTGTAAACAGTACATGTGGTAAGATTGACTTCTTTATAGAAATTTTGTGGATGGACCAATTCAGAGATGTGTACTTGATAATGAAATTAATGCTATTTTAACTCACCATCATAATTTTTCTTATATAGGACATTATAGAGCCAATAGGACAACTATAAGAGTGTTGGAGTGTAAATTTTATTGGCCAATATTATTTAAGGACGCACAACATTGGGTGAAGAAGTGTGACAGGTGACAAAGAATTGGAAACATATCGAAAAGGGACAAGATGGAAATGTCTTCGATGTTAGAGGTTGAAGTCTTTGATGTTTGGTGTCTGGATTAGTAGGACCGTTTCTGTCCTCCTTCGAAAACAATTATATTATGGTAAGTATGGATTATGTATCGAAGTAGGTTGAGGTGATGGCGACACCAACAAATGATAGTAAAGTTGTGCAGAGGTTTTTGAAAAAGATTATCTATAGATTTGATGTGCCGCGGGTGATTATCAGTGACCAAGGTACCCACTTTCGCAACAATCCAGTTGAAGCATTATTGAAAAGATATGGAGTATAGCACAGGAAAACTACAACTTACCACCCCAGACTAATGGTCAATGACATCGTGTGTCAAGTGCACTATAAAATTTACCTAACTTTGCATATTAAATTTGTAGTTATGGTGAGTCGGGATTAAATCTATAGGGAATGTTTAGTTAATTTTCGTAACAAAATTAATTAACGCAAGGAAAATATAAAAAGGAGGTTTTAGATTTTTAAACAATTTAAAAATTAAAGAAAAAGTACTATCAAAACAAATTAAAACAAGCAATCGAAAATGAGAAAAGTGCTGAATATAAGTAAGGTTCTGTTCTAGGGTTAATCTCAGCCTAAACACGGTCAAACATATTCTATCATCCTAACATCTTTACAACTCTCTTCAGACTATTGATTTAAGACTAATAGAATGCTCTACTAATCTTAGTTTTCCCTTAAGCCATGTTTAATCAAAATACGATCATTAATTAAACCAACTATTAAATAACCAAGGATATGATCTCCAGATTCAATTTGGCAGCCGCATTACGAATTGGAAAATGATCAATATAGGTAGTAACCTTACACGTTTGGGTTATCTGACCTAG
The DNA here is from genome assembly GCA_027478495.1 of Erythroxylum alaternifolium. Classification (NCBI taxonomy): domain Eukaryota; kingdom Viridiplantae; phylum Streptophyta; class Magnoliopsida; order Malpighiales; family Erythroxylaceae; genus Erythroxylum; species Erythroxylum alaternifolium. The sequence goes on along the minus strand of JANIIA010013620.1, from coordinate 156 downwards.
GTTATGTTGTTCCTAACAATTAACGATCATTAGATGGTACTCACAAACATCAAAAGTAACGATTACGGATTACATTCAGTGTTTTAGCAATAGGTTCAAAATAAAACAATCAAAATAACATATTAAGATCATTCATCTGAAAACCTAATCCAATCA
>JANIIA010013570.1:0-13525 GCA_027478495.1 Erythroxylum alaternifolium | reverse complement strand
ATCAACATCCCCACACTTAAACGTTTGCTTGTCCTCAAGCAAACAACACAACAAACAACACAAAGAACAAAACGCACAATGCAACAAATGAGGCAATGACTTCAACTTCACGAAATAATTTAACTCTAAACTCAATCATTCAAGTTATTTCAAATTATTAACATAAGAAATCCATGTCTAAGCACCTTGGACTCAATATACAAACTAATCAAAATTTTAATGTTATGTCTATTCACCCCTATCACTTGCACATACACATTGATAATCATTCAGTCAAAACAAAAGTGTAGCTATTCCTTAGTAGCTTTCATGAAAAATTAAGCTACTAACAAGTTTGGTAGGTTTTAATTTGAAAACATTTTTTTGTTGATTTTTCTTTAAAGACATAAACCTAGTCTTTTACGCGAAGGCAAAAATTTGTGACGAATATCGATCCGGTTACTCAACTAAGTTATGTTGTTATTAAGCTGCTTGGTTGGAACGTCATTATAGCCTTTTTATATGAAGGCACATTTATGTTGCGTGTCGATCTGGTTACTCAGCTATATCACATTCTCAACTACATACTAACTCTATTCATAATCCGAAGGCTAGCGGAATAGTTATTTTAGTTTAAAATTATACTACTTTTTTTTTATTTTCGCTACCTTATTTCTTTAGCTAATCATTCTCATGAAAATGTACTAATAACGCCACTTATTTGATTGGCCTAAAATTATAAATGAGTATGGCAAATTCCTAGGGTGAATGAACTAAAATCGTATCCTAATTAACCAATATATTCAGCCCTAAGTAACTTAGGTCACTAATTTCACAAGCTAATAAATCTTCCCAACCTAAAAGGCTATGCTTAAGGCTAAATATATCTCGTTAAGCTCTAGCCATTGAAGCATTCACACAATTCACATCATGTAACCTAAATAAACTATCATACAAAATACAAAATTCATAATCAAGGTAAAAACACATAACCCTCCACACACTTAAACAACACATTGTCCTCAATGTGAGAATGGTACACAAACACACTTGGGGGAAATAAACACAACAAACAAAAAACATAAGAAGAAAATACTAACAAAAATGAGAAGAAAAGTTAGAACGCAAAAATGTCATATTGATTGAGGTGCTAATGGTAATGGAGCTAGAGATCACTTATGCTTGATGCCCATGATTACTGCCCTATCTTATACTTGCTTCAAAAAAGGAGTAAGAGAGTTAGCACTCCAAAACATTCCAAATTGTTAAGACTTATTTTGAAATTTAAAACAAATCTAACTATGCAATAATTTAAACCTAACAACTAAACGTGCTAATTTATGGTCATTAGCTTGACCTTAATCCTTTAAAACTCAGCCAGGATCAATTATAAGTAGCTTGCTTTCACCCTTCTCGTTCAACATTAGTTTTGTAGTCTGTAAGTAAGCTACAAATTGCAAAATGATTAGAAGGACAATATTAATAAAGTTAAGAAAGCCAATTAAGCTCAGTAATGTCCTTTTTTCTAACAAACTGTCAATAAAATAAAGAATAATAAAACTCCCTAAATCTTTCATCGAATCCAACAGTTTGTCTTGTAAGAAGGTGAGTGTTTGTCTTTCTTTAGTAATCATCATCGTCTCTCCTCTGCTTCTTTTGCTTCATGAACAAAGACTTTCACAGCTTCTTGAAACTCCATGTCTGTTGTCTTTTATTTTTCGTCCTCTTATTCTTCAGAAGATTTGAACACATCAATTATCCTGAATGAGCTACTAACCTTAAGATTCTTAATTACATCATTCATGATGAATGTCATTTGATCATCGTTAGTCTGAAAGATAGGGTTCTTTTCTTGAACATCTCCATAAGATTTTTCGATGTTCATATATGGTATATCAAGAACTGGTGAATAACAAGGATGGTTGGCATTATTTTCTTCATCCTCTTCTTTGATTTCTTGGTCTTCTCTAAGGTCGAGTTTAGCTTAAATTCTCATTGGTTCTTCTAGATCTACCCCATTCCTAACTGTGATAGCTTGATATGGCTCTATTGAATTTACATTTATGCTGCATAAACAATTCTCTACACTTTGCTTACAAAATTCCCTGGAAAGCTGACCTATTCAAACCTCTAGATTATAAATAGAAGAGGCGTGATCTTCTGCTACTTGCTTAAACTTCTCTTCCAAACTCTTCTGGTTCTCTTCCATATCTGTGAGCTTATCCATGATTTTGTCCAACTTGGAATCCCATGAACTACATTCATCATGTTGAAATCCAAATAGATGTTGATGTCCCATGTGAGTACTTGCATTATTGGACCAATAAAAATCTTGGTGATTCTATCACCCCAAAGTGTGCAAGTTCATATAAGAATGATGATTTCCCCAACCAAACTGGGACTCATTGAACTACGCAAACGTCCATTGCTCCCTATAATATACATCTTCCATGATTGTTCTTTTTATCTCTTCTTAACATTCAACTCTTCGGATGTCTCATTCTTATTCTAAGAAGTTTTGATGTGTCTCCATTTTATGCCCCAAATTTTTTTTAATTTAAAAACAAAAGACCTTAGAATAAAGAACTAAACTAATCATCTCCTCAACAATAGCACCAAAAACTTGATCCCTATTTTATGTATGATAAGTTTTAATATTTTTAACCTCGATAATACCACAAGTGCATAGGTAGTTCGTGTAGTACCTAAGGTATCGATCCTACGAGGAGGAGTAATTCAATCCTAAAATCTAAGGTTGGAAGGTATTAAACTGATATTTAACAAAAATAAATTTAAAAATAAGAACTAAATAAACCAAATAAACTAATTCAAATAACAAAACAATAATTGACAATTAACACTTAACGAAAACAACCATGAACAACGATTAACAATTTCAAATTAAAATGAATAACAATTAATGGAAATTGATTTATTTGTTGAATGATGATAGCACAACCTAGAATTCAACTTAGTGAGTTAACTGAAAGAGAGAAAAGGAAAATTATCTATCATTAATGCCAACCCAACTGATTACAATTTATCGAATTAATAGTTCTAGATGATCCTAGGGTCAATTATTCTCTCTCAAGTTATAATTGAACCCTGAAGCATAAACCCTAATCAGATTGTAGGAAGTTGTAATCTCTCAATTAACATCTGATATAAAACCTAATTAGTTCTTAAGTTCTCTAATAAACAATTGGAATCTTATATGTGATTTCTCTACATAAGATTTACCAACCTAATTTAATTCTGAATCTGTTAAATTACCTAACTTTGGTTAGCCTAATTTAATCATTTTTTCTTGATTCATCCTCTCAGTTTATTATCGAGATATGAAGTATAGAATTATACCACAATTAATTCAATAAACATGAAACAACCAGATTTCATTAGATTAAAAATAATATTCCAAAGGTGAGTATAGAACATCAATCACAATTAAATTCTATCATCAAACTATATATCCTAATTCTATAATCAAATAAAACTGAAATATATAGGAAATAAAACTCGAATGGATAATGGGAGGCCACGACTTCAGAAAGCTTCTTATTCTGGGAAGCCCGTCAAGTTTGCATCGTCTTCCTCTTCTCTCTTCCTTCGTCTCTTTCTCGATCTCTCAAAGTTCTCTCCTTAGGGTTTCGTCATGGTGGCTGATCAAAATCTCCCTCTTTATGTTCTTGTTGTTCTACTTATGTTCGTTTGTGTTTATGGTTGAACTAGGATTTTTTGGGGTCCGAAAGGTCCAAAAAATCCCTTAAAACATGAAGTGCATGATCGTGGTCTATGTCAGGCCTTTCTATCACGATCGTGCACTATCAGGCCATAACTGTGGGTCGTTATTTCAGCCCGAATGTCTTCCAAACTCCTCTGTTCTTCGATATTGACCTTGAAACACTAGCAAACACATCAAAATGCCTCATAATCATAATATTTAAGCTCAAAAGCTTATACTAACCCCTAAAACACTTAAAACACAAATAATTAACAAACTAACACAATTCTAAACTAAACACATACTAAATGATTGAATTAATAGCTAAACGCATATCAAACTATGCCCTAAAACATGATGCAATTTACACTTATCAAACACAAAAACTTACAAGGTTATAACTAGATTCTCGAATGCCCTTGAATCAGAATAATTGATTTTAGCCACAAATAGATTTTGCTCCAATACTAAAAATAGAATAAAGATAAAGAATTGAGAAAAAAGTAAGAAGAGAGCAATTCATTCTTGAGAGGTGGAGAGCATCCTTTTTATAGTAGTTTCGTACTCTAAACCTAATCCTATCCTATCTTACAAAGATGCTTATCTAAAACAAATCCTAATTCCTTCATGATAGAGATAGAAGAAAGTCTCCTACTTAAACTTCAAATCTTCAAGTAAATCTAGCTTTAGGCTTGATCTTTCCTTACCTACTATAACAATCTTTTCAATTAATCCAAAATTTGTGATTATCACCAATAATGTCCCAATTTGTTGCAATATCTACTTTTCATCTCTTAAAACAAAACAAACATTAATTTTCATATTTAAGCACCAAAATAAACCCAAAATAAAGGAGATAATTTCAATTAATATATTAAGATAACATCTTATCATCGAGCACCTCTAGTTTGAATGTTCTATGAGTTTTTCATAATTACATTGCTGACTCTTGCCTAAGAAGGGATTTTAGAGTGGAGAGAAAAGATGTCTTTTTTAAGCCAGAAAGGGCTTAGAGAAGTCCAATTATCAAACCAAAACTATGTTCCTTTACCATTCCGTATCTGAACATTGATGAGATGATAGACCCTGAGTCTATTTCTCATAATCTGAATAAAAGGGCCAGGAGAATTCATTTCTTTAAAAATTTTAATATAGGCTAGCTTTTTTGAGATAGTACTCATTAATCCATTTAATCCAAAGAGATTCTTTATCATTGAACAATCTCTAAGTTCTTTCCACTACTTGTATGGATTAAAAGGTATGAATATCTGTGAGGCCAAGTCCTCCTTCCTGCTTTTTCTAGCATAACTACACCCATTTGATTTTATCACGCCTAGGATTATCAACCTTTCCAAACCAAAGGAAATTTCTAATGCATTTTTCTATCTCCTTAGCTATTCTTTTAGGGAGTAGAAGATCGGAACTCCAATGGGAATGGAGATTATTTAAAACAGAGATAATGAGTTACACTCTACTAGTTTGATACAAAGCTTTATTTTGCCAACAATTATGATATTTTAGCTTTTTTGTAGAAATGGGAACCCCAAGTAAGTGAAAAGCACGCTCTATATGTTTAGATTAAATATCTATTAAAGTCTTTCAATATTGGTAAGATTTGGGGAGAAGTAAATTCTACTCTTCCGTTGATTGACTTTTGATAGGTGTAAATTATATTATGTTTTGATAGATGTTTAAGTTTACTTTTTAGTATTTCTTAGTTGATTATCATGTATATAGGCTTAGAATTATTTTATTATTATTGTTTGTTTATATTCTAAGTGTTTGTGTAGTTTTTAGCATGATTTGGATCTTAATTTTATGTTTGAAGAGGTGTGTGATGTGTGTTTGAGTGTATGGAAACAGCAAATTGAAGAAAAGAGAAGAATTAAAAGTATGGAAGTAGGTCACAATCATGACTTGTCTTGCCATGATCGTAACAGAGAGCGTAAATAGCAATTCCAACGAATTTTAGTGTGTGATTCTTTTGGTATTTTTACAACGTGTGATTCTTTTTTTTTTTAATATTTGAGACTATTTTTGGAACCAAATTAAGTGATAAACCTAAAAAGAACCCTATGAGTCTAAAGAACTATTTGAGAATATAAAACACTCCAAAAGGAGCAGCCACCATCTTCCAAAGTGAGAGAACAAGAAGGAGGAGCAAGAAAAGCAATCAAAAAATTCCAAATTGTAAGTTAGAGTTCAAATCAAGTTCTATCTTTCTTTCCTTTGTTTATTTCATTAAACTTTATGTGTAACTTGGATTTGAATATGTTATTCACATTTAGGATGCTCTAATTATCAAATTTGGATTTGTTTTTGAGTTGTTTTGTGACTTGATTGTTTTTTTATTTCAATTCAGTTTTATAGTGTTATGATATTTGGGTATACTAATACTTCGATAATAAATCGAGAGAGTGAGTCAAAAGTAATCTGATTAGGTTGGGTAAAAAGAGTTAGTGACCTAATAAGTCTCCTAAATATCAAATTAGTAATCATATGAAGAGAGATCTTATGTGAAAAACCTATTATTCGATAGATCACTTAAGGACTAAAAAGTTAGGTAAGTTTTGTGAATCGAGAGGTTGCAAAATCTAAAATTTAGTAATCAATTAGGGTTAATTGATTAGGTATTGAGAAAGACTAGTCAATCCCTTATAAGATCTAGAATCAACAAATAATTGAATCAATAGCGGCTAGGGAGCAAAATAATGATAGAATGAATCCTAAGCTTCATCCTTGATGTTCCTCACATATTTGTGGAAGCTCATTTGTTATTTGATTATTTACATAGTTTCATTTAATTGTTTTAAAATTCTAATATTTTATTTTCTTTCAATTCACATCCCGATACTTTAGACAAAGTTAGGTTCATTTAGTTCTAACTATTTCCTTATAAGATCGACACCTTTAATACTATAAGTTTACAATCCATACAATTGAGGATATTTAGGGTTTTATTAGGAGTAAAACTTGTTCAACAAGTTTTCGGCACCGTTGTCGAGGAAGTAGTTTAGGACTTTTTAAATTGCTTTGATATGAGGAATAGTTACCTTTTTTTTTATTATGGTACCTAATCGTAAGAAATTAAAAAGGAAAAAAAGAGTTTGTATGCACAGTAGAAGACATATCAATTAAGACATCATAAAGTAAGAATGAGACACCTGAAGAGTTAGACACTAAGAAGCGAAAGAAAGAAGATGGTGGAGGAAATAAATCATAAAGAGTAAAGGACCGTTATGGACATCATGAGGCCAGAGTTTAATGCCTATCATCAAGGAATAGCACGACCACCAGTGCAAGCGAGTATGTTTAAGATCAAGCCAACACTATTGAACATACTACAAACCAACGTGCAATTATATGGGTTAGCAAATATGGATCCCAATGCTCATTTGACTAATTTCTTAGAGATTTTGACACCTTTCGATTTATTGGGATGTAAAAAGATGCTGTTAGGATGAGACTCTTTCCCTGATGTAAAAAGATATTATTAGGATGAGACTCTTTCCCTTTACACTCAAGGATAGAGCTAAGGCATTGTTGAATTCTCTCAACCCAGTCAATGTCATGACTTGGAAACAATTCACACAAGCTTTTCTAGATAAATACTTCCCTCTGAAGAACTATAAGGCTAATAAAGGAAATTATCAATTTTTGGCAAAACGATGGGGAGTCTTTATACGAAGCATGGGAGCGATATAAGGAGTTGTAAAGGAGTTATCCTCATCATAATCTACCTAATGAATTCCTATTGCAAACCTTCTACAATGGAGTTATTCCACCCATGAGGGGCATCACAGATGCCGCTACTAGAGGATCATTTATGAGGAAAATAGTTGAAGCGACAGATGAACCATTGGAAAAAATGGCATACAATAGTTGTCTTTGAACTTTGTAACAAATTAGACAACAATCAACCTTCTGGAATCCAAAAGGAATGATTACTGTAGATTCAGTGACAACATTGCAGGTTGAGATCAACAACCTAACCAAGTAACTGAATAGCCTAAAAGCCACCTCTTCCTCTCTATTCAAAGCAATTCAGTATGGATGCGAGTTATACAGAAAAGAGAGCCATATCATAGTTGATTACTTCTTAGTGGAAAACAACAATGTAGAGCAATTCATCTTCATGGAGCATAATTTGGTCTAAGAAGTAATCATCCTTGTTTAAACATGTACAATCTAGGGTGGTAGAACCACTTAGATTTTTGTTAGTCTAACAATGCAAGGACTCACATAAGACATCAAGACCTATTAGGATTTTAGTAAGATGAGTCCATTTTATGGGATTATAAATTGGACAAGATCATGAACAAGATCATAAATATGGAAAAGGCCCACAAGAGACTAGAAGGTAAGTTTGAGCAAGTAACGAAAGATCATGCCTTTTCTATTCACAACCTAGAGGTTCAAATAGGCTAGCTTTCCAGTGAATTTTGTAAGAGAAGTGTAGAAAACTTTCTAAGCAACATGGAAGTAAATCCAATAGAGCAATGTAAGGCTATCACACTTAAGAGTGGGAAAGAGCTAGAAGAACTAATGGAAAGACAAGTTGAGACCCACTTTGTAAAAGAACCAGAGAAGAAGAAAAAGGATGAAGATAAAGATGAGGACCCTCTCTACATTCCTCCTCCACCTACCAAAACTACCATTCCCGAAAGGACTTTAGAAGAACGAATTGGATATGCAATTTGCAAAGTTCATGGAAAAGTTAAAAAAATTGCAAATTCACTTGTCTTTTTTTAAAGTGTTAAAACATAGGCCCAAATACTTAAAATTTCTCAAAGACACATTATTAGAAAAATGGACTTGGGAAGATGACCAGATTGTAGTCATGAAGGAAACTTGTAACTCCTTAATTACCGACCATATGCCCTAACAGTTGAAAGATCCAAAGAGCTTTATAATACCCTATTTTGTTGGTAATTTAGAGATTTTGAAATGTTTATGCGACTTAGGCATAAGTATACATCTTATGCCTTTGTCGATTTTTAGGAAATAGGAGATGTGAAGCCAACATTTATGCGAATTCATTTGATAGACCAATCAATAAAGAAACCATTAGGCTTGGTGGAGGATGTGCCTATAAAAGTGGATAAATTTTTTTATTCCTGTGGATTTTGTCATGCTAGACTTTGAAGAGGATCAAAATTGTAAGTTAGTTCTTATTATACCATATTTGAGGACCGAAAAAGCTTTGATAGATGTCCATGAAGACAACCTTATCCTTCGGATTAGAGATGAACAAGTGAAATTCAATATGGATAAGGTATTAAAGAACTTGAAGCAGGGTAACTCGTTCATAAGAATTGATGAAGTCGAATCTTTAAAGAAGTGGGAGGAAGAAGTACATATTACAGAGGAGATTGAGTTTAAAGAATTTAAGGAAGTCTCTATTTATGAAGTCGAAGAAGAAGAGGTGACGAGGGTGACTGAGGAAGGACACAAATAGTTCACCTTCTTGGAAGGCAAACTATTGAATTTGATAGATTATTCAGGGAATTTTATTATTCCCTATTTTGTTGACAGTTTGTTACTTAAAAGGGCATTATTGAACTTAGTTTTCTTTATTTGATTAATTTTTTTCTTTTGATTATTTTGCAATATGTAGCTTATTTACAAGATAATAAACTAAAACTGAGTGACATGGGTAGAAGCAAGTCACTCATAATTGACCCAAGTTAAGTGTGGAAGGAAGAGCATGTCAAGCTAATGACGTTAACTAAGCACTACTTGGGAGGTAACCCAAGAATTAGGATAAGTTTTATTTGCTTTGTTTTATTTTATTACTCTTTTGTTATTTTGTTTTTGGTTTTGTAGGAAAAGAATTGCTAGAATTTCATGGCCAAAAGTATCTCCATATTCCGTCACCAACACTGTCACCACCTCAATCTCCTAGTTTTGCACTCTTATCCTTTCCTTTTGTTTATTCTTATCATTTTTATGTTTATTTGTATTTTTTGATTTGTTTTTCTCATATTGAGGACAATTTGTTATCTAAGTGTGAGGAGGATTTTGCATTGGCTTGTCATGAGTATGAATTTTGCATATCATATCGTTAATTTTTGATTAGGTTAATATGGTGTGAACATATGTTACATATGTGTGAATTGTTTCAATATGTCAATGGCAATAACTTGATGGAAGTATTTTATCTTTGAATATAGTCATTGAATTTGTAAATGCATATTGACTTATGCATTTATGTTGTAAGTATCTTTGGTTAAATATGCATGTTAATTAGGATACGATGTCAGATTGTTCATCTTAGGATATTTGTTACATACATTTATAATTATAAGTTAATTGAATATGTTAGTATCATTAGGGGTCTTTCATGAGGATGATTGACTAAAAGAAATGAGGTAGCCTATGTTAAATGGAAAAAAATTTGTATGTCTATTAAATGAATAACTATTTCGTTAGCCCTTTTGAAACAAATATTAAGTTATGAATAGAGCATGTCTATTAAATGAATAACTATTTCGTTAGCCCTTTTGAAAAAAAATTAGGTTATGAACAGAGCTAGTATTTAATTGAGAATGTGATATAGCTGAGTAACTGGGGGCATTCACGAAAAAATATTTTTCTTGGCATAAAAAGACTAGAATGATATTCCAACTAAGCTAATTAATAAAACCTAGTCTAGTTGAGTAACCGGGGGACATTCATGACAAGGTGTTTGCCTTCACGTCAAAAGACTAGGTTAATGTTAAAGAAAATAAAAAATTGGTGTTTTGATAAATAAATCCTACTGATCTTTGAAAATAACAAAAATTTTCATAAAGGGATACCTAGTGATAGTTGCAATTTTGTTTGATTACTAATTATCAATGTATGTATACAAGTGCTTTAGGTGAATCAATATGACGTTAATGTCTTAATTAGTATGTATATTCAATCCAAAGTGCTTAGCCATAAATTGCACATTTTAATATGTTGGAACAACTTGAATGATTGTTGTTTGAGGTTAAGTTAGTTTTGTCAAGTTAAATTCCATTGTATCAATAGTGCTTATTGCATAAATGTATATGTTATTGTCTGGTTTGTTTGAGTTTGAGTTTGAGTTTTGTTTTAAGAAAAAGTTTAAGTGTGGGGATGATGATAGATGTACTATGTTTCCATAGATTTTTAAGTGTTCTTTTAAGTATTTCTTAGATGATTATCATGTATATATGCTTAGAATTATGTTATTATTAATGTTTGTTTATATTTTAAATGTTTGTGTAGTTTTGAGCATGATTTAGATCTTAATTTTATATTTCAAAAGGTATGTGAAGTGTGTTTGAGTGTATGGAAACAGGAAATTGAAGAAAAGAGAAGAATTAGAAGTATGGAAGCAGGTCATGATTTTGACTTGTCTTGTCACAATCGTGACAAAGAGCGTAGATAGTAATTCTAGTGAATTTAAACATTTCCATAACGTGATTTATTTTTGTAATTTTAATATTTTAGGGATATTTTTGGAAAGAAAATTAAGTGTGTAAACCCTATAAAGAACCTTAGAAGCCTCAAGAACTATTAAGAACATAAAACACGCAAACAAGAGTAACCACCATCTTCCGAAGTGAGGGAACAAGGAGGGAGTAAAAACAGCAATCTAGAAATTCCAGATTTCAAGTTTGAGTTCAGATCAAGTTCTTTCTTTCATTACTTTGTTTATTTCATTAAACTTGATGTGTAACTTGGATTTAAATATGTTATTGACATTTAGGATGATATAATTATCATATTTAGATTTGTTCTTGAGTTATTTTATAACTTGATTGTTGTTGACTTCAATTTAATTTTCTAGTATTATAATGTTTGGGTATGCTAATACTTCGATAATAAATTAAGAGAGTGAGTCGAAAGTAATCTGATGAGGTTGGGTAACAAGAGTTAATGACCTAATAAGTCTTCCAAATATCAAATTAGTAATTATATAAAGAGAGATCTTGTGTGAAAACTCGATTATTCTATAAATCACTTAAGAACTAGTTGAAAACGTTAGGTAGATATTGTGAATTGAGAGGACACAAAATCTAGAATTTTATAATCAATTAGGGTTAATTGATTAGGTCTTGAGAAAGAAGATCTAGAATCAACACATAATTGAATCAATACTAGTTAGGGAGCATAATAACAATAGAATGAATCCTAAGCTTCATCCTTAATGTTCCTCATGTTCCTCACATATTTGTGGTAGCTCATTTGTTATTTGATTATTTGCTTAGTTTCATTTAATTGTTTTAAAATTCTGATTTTTATTTTCATTCAATTCATATCTCGATACCTTAGACAAAGTTAGGTTCACTTAATTCTAACTATTTCTTAGTAGGATCGACACCTTTAATAGTACAAATTTACGATCCATATATTTGTGGATATTGGGGGTTTTATTCGAAGTAAAAATTGTTCAACAACTTTTAAGCCTGAAATCCTACAAAAATCAAAAGGGATTGATGTAATATAGAGATGGACTTATGCTGAGCTCTATAAAACAGAAGTAGATCATCTGTAACACAAATATTGGATAGAGAAAGTGCTTTGCATTATAATGGAACTTGAATTCAGGACATCTAGAAATATTCTAGCAAGTAATGCTATTAAGCACTTCGATAGAAACAACAAAAAGATAAGGAGAAAGAGAGAATCTTAGTCTTATTCCATTTGAACCTTTGAATTGCTTAGTAGGGGCTCCATTGATAAGAATGTTGTATAAAGGAGTTAGTATGCAGACAAATATCCATTTACTAAAATGATTGGGGACTTCGAACTATTCTAAACATATAATAATGAAATTATATTGAAGTCTATCAAAAGTGTTAAAGTAATCAATTTTGATAGAACAAATTTTGATGTGTATTCTAGTACTGTAATCTCTCATCAATTCTTGCATTAACAAAATGTTTTATAAATATTTCTGCTAGTTATGAACGGTCCTTGAGAATTGTGAATGAATAAGTTCAGATTCTCCTTAAGTCTATTTGCAAGAAGCTTTGAAATCACTTTGTAAATGGTGTTGCAATAGGAGATTGGTCGAAATTCATTGAGACAACTTAACTTGGGAAGTTTAATAATCAATCATTCATAAGTAGCATTGATTTCCCTCAATAATTTTCTAAAATTCTAAAACAACATAAATGTTTCCACCAGAAGCTTACCTATAATATGCTAGGTTTTTTTTTAGAAAAATTAGCATTGAAGTCATTAGGGCCTAGTGCTTTTATGAGGTTATTATTAAAAAGGAATAAATTAATCTCCTGCATGGTAAATGGTTACTGAAGCCTTATTAAAGAATCCTGAGTTAAGGCCAAGGAAAGACCAGTAAGATCAACCAATTCCTATAATTTTGAAAGACTAGGTGTCGTTGTAACACTAAGAAGATAATCAAAGTATTTAAAATCAAACTCTTTAGTTTTAAAGCTAAATCTTAGCCTACATTTTTGTCCTTAAAAATCACTTAAAATTTTCAATAATTGTTCTTTTAACTAGGTAAAGAGAACCTTGTTACAATCTTTTCATTTCTTTAAGTAAAGAGAAACTCTTTAAAACTCCTCTTTGAGGGTGAAAAGAATATAAGTTTTAATTGCACCTGATTTGTTGGACCCCGATTGCTTCTTCAATATGTTTGGGATTATTTTATTTTATTTTTATTTGTGATTAGGCTTTAATTATAAAGTTTTTGAGGGGTAGAAAATTTTTTTTTTAAGATTGATGGATTAAATTAGAAAGCTTATGGTGTTAAATTGAAATTGAAAAGAACAAGAGTTAGTGTAAGGGTATTTTGGGAAGTTCACTAAAGAGATTGGAGTTTAAGCCTAACAAGGAGGGGCT
>JANIIA010013500.1:0-13529 GCA_027478495.1 Erythroxylum alaternifolium | reverse complement strand
GCAACAAACTGAGAGGGTGAGCTGGGTAAAAATCATCAATTTGGGCTAATGAGAGTTAGGTGAATCGATAGGTAGAGAATTGAGTCAAACTGGTAGAGTCATGTAACGAGAGCTTGAGCATAGATTCCTGGTAGGTTAATAGGCAATTTTAGAACTAATTTAGGTTTTTGTCCAATTAAAGATTGAGAGATTGCAATTCCTATAATTTGAATTGGGGATTACTAATTAGGGTTAAGTAATTCAACCTAGGACCACCTAGACTCGTTAATTCAATAATTGCATAATTGGTTAGGTTTTCTTATTTTCGAATTAAACTCCCCTTTCTCTCACTTGGTAATTTCTAGATCAATTTTGGGTTGGCCTGTGATTTTGCTATTTTGTTTACTCTCTAGCACTTTAATTTCTCATATTGATTATTGATTGATTTAATTTCTGCATTAGTTGTTTAATTAGGTTAATTGTGAACTTAGCTACCTTTAGATTTTAGGACTAGTTCTCTTCGTCGTGGGATCTACACTTTAGGTACTACGCGAACGACCTGTGTGCTTGCGGTAATTACCAAGGTTATAATTAGTAAAACTTAGCATGTGTAACCTTGAGCTAACATCTATCACACTTGTTGATGGTTTTTTAAATTGAATTACTTGTTCATTTTGGCTAAATATGCAAAAAATATCTTATTCATGGAGTATTATGAGTTTCAAAGTTCTTAGGTTATGATTATTGAAATGATCGTTGATATCTTTGACTATTATTTAGGAAAATTGTTATTTTCATTATTTGTTTTTGTATAGTCTAGTGTTCTTTAGTTTGCTTGAGGACAAGCATAGTTTAAGTGTGGGGGGATTGTTATGTCTAGTTTCTATCGCTTTTAATTGATTTCATATCTTGATTTTGGTTTTTGTTTTTTGATCTAAATGAGAGATGAATTAAGTGAAAAAGGCGTGAATATTGCATGCATGTTGATTATATTATTTTGTGAATTTTTTCATGGAAAATGAAAGTTCATGTAAATAATTTGCATGAAAAGAAAAGAAAAACAAATATAGGTGGAGACTAAAGCTTTCACCATCGTGACAAAGCTTTTCACAGTGGTGACTAACTCCATCTTAACACTTAGGTCATAGTGGTGACCAAGCTTGTTACCACTATGACACTGAAGTCACTGTGGTGACAAACAAAGTCATCCCCATGATATATTTTTCATTTAATTCAATAACTTATTACATGTCCTGCACAGGAGGGAGAACTCGAAAACCTAGACCTAAAATGAGACTACAAATAGAAAAATAGAGAGGAGGGTGGCTACACATTCCACATTCCAGACACTACAAACTCATTTGGGGATAAAAACTGAGAGAAAGAAAGAAGGCGGAGAAGAGAAGATAGAGTGGTCGGGTGAGGTGAAGAAGAACACTAAAGAGGTGAAAGCAGAGTTAGCATTTGGTCACCTGGGTGATTATCAACTAGAATCAGAAGGTGAGAGCCAATGTAAAAGGCTTGATAGTGGTAGAAAACCCTACTACAACTCCCTCATCTGATCCTTGTTTGCCTATTATGTTCCTATCAATTGCATTATTTCTTGTTTGTTTTACTAGATTTACTCCTCTAATAGTTGATAGACTCATACTCTGTTAACTTTTAGTAGTCCATTTCGGTTATTTACTTAGTTTATTGCTTCAATGCTTCTCTTATAATGATAAAGATGTGATTGAAGTATTTGAATATATTGAATCTTGTTATTTCCATGATAGGTTGATCTCTTTTTTTTAAGCATTAATGTAGCTATTTTAGTCAAATATCCATGATTGAGGGATTGTGTTGTTGTCTTATGTTTGCGATAGTGAATTGAATGGATTTAATAACATGATCAAACTTTGCATTATTTTGGTATTGAACGAATAATCAAGAGAAGAAGTTTAATATAGAATGAGAAACTATAGATGCTTAGGTTAAGAATTAAAAATATATTAACTTAAGTAGTAATTAATGGTCGGGCTTCTATAATTAATTTGGATGATAACTTGTCAAATATGAAAGTTAGTTTATTATTTGAGTTGATCTTAAAACCCAATTGTTAATTTTAGTGAGATGACTACTCAATCATTTCACTTTAGTCATACATAGCATATTAAATTAGTGAAATTAATTCTCAAAAGTTTTCCACTTTGATTAATCTATTTATTTTTTTTCTCCTAGTTAATTCTATTTACTTTTCAGTTTAATTTGGTGATTTTCTTTAAAGCCTTCACTCAACAAATCGGGATAGAGTGTTTAGGATTGCATTTGTTTTTATTTTTGTTTAAGGTTAATTTAAGCAAACCAATTTCATCTCTATGGGAAACGACCCTGGGTAATCAACTACAACTACCTCATATAGTTGCAAGTAGGATAGCCTAGGTATTTTTAGAACTTATTTAGGGCATAACATTACCCACTTAATTTGGTTCCAAATATAGCCCAAAAACGTTAAAATTACAAAAGTGTCCTATGCTATAAAAGCTAAAATTTGTTGGAATTGTTGTCTGCTCTCTCTGTCACGATCGTGACTTGCTTTTATACTTCCAATTCTTCTCTTTTCTTCAATTTCCTGTTTCCATACACTCAAACAAACATTACACTCCTCTTGAAACATAAAATTAAGATCCAAATCATGCTAAAAAACACACAAACATAGAATATAAACAAATACTAATAATAACATAATTTTAAGCCTATGTACATGATAATCATCTAAGAAATACTCAAAAGCACACTTAAATATCCATCAAAATATATTATAATTTACACCTATCAGTGAGCATAAAAAAGGATGTGTACTATGGTGTTAGAGGATATGGAGGGACGACCCCCATGAATTCAAGTAGAGCATCCAAATTCTTCTTCATTTTTTAAATTTTTCTTTCCAATCTATCCAGCCAAGAATGATAATCTTGTCAGCTTAGTGGAGTCGAAAGATACAAAGTTGATCAAATGTCACTATACTCTCTTTATGTGGATGATGAACCTCTATCGGTGCCATCATGAAATGTTCTCCTTCATTTCTCAATTACTCCCATCTTACTTAAACAATTCTTATCCAAAGGGTTCATCTCACAGGCTATATACATATCAATATCTGTCAGATCAAGAAAATTAAGATTAATAGCCAAATGAGTGATAAGAGAACCAAGACATAAATTTTTGTTAGAAGATAGAACAGTGTTAAATTGCATTACTAAACATGCACCTAAATTGACTCACATTTTGTTCACCATACACCAAATAACAATTCAGCCTTATTATAAGTACATGCATCACCCTTTCAGCCTGAATAAATAAAGGCTAAGAAACTTTGCATATAATTCCACTCCATCTTATTGAGATCACTACCTTTATATTGACTTAGAAGATAAGCATACGGGTGAGAAAGCATTGATTTCCATGCTTGAAAAGAGTTGAACTCACCATAGTCCACTACAGACTCTTTATATTGAGTCAGATTAGCATAATCTTTATCTATTAACCCTAAGGCTAAATTAAACTCAGTGACACTCAGTTTGAATTTGACTTCCATTAATTTGTATTGTATCACATTAGGACTATTTAAAGTAAAATTTTTCGATTTTTTAAATTTAAAGGTAGTGTAAAACTCCCTAGTTAATTCAATAAAGACATGATAATGAATCAATGCAAAGTATTTCCAACTCGTATCAAATAGAAGATCATCAAATTTGTCTTTCCAGATCTTCTAAAGAAGGGTAGTGTACACTCTTACCCGTAGTAATATGTCAAGATTTAAGAACAGTGTACCCTTGTTTCCATTCTTTTGTAGTGAAAGTGAGACATCCTCGTAAGTCTGACTCAGTTGGTAGTAAAACAAAAGTGTTTTTAGCGATCCTCACACGCTTCTTTTTGGTATTAGTTTTAGGTCCTGTAACAGATTGATTGTGTGTGGTTTCATTCCCCGGATATTTTCCCTTTACTGCTACCTTAGTGTTAACTTTAAAACATCCCATAATACTGAACAAGATAAACAAAAACTACTTTGAAAAATATCAAAAACAAATTAATAATAAATAAAATTGAACTAAAAAGAAAACAAAATTTTAATAAAAATAAAAATGCTAGTAGGAGTGTGATGGCGGTTTGGGGCGTGCATCGATTTATGGTCTACTGGGTGGGTTGCTAGTTACGTTGTGGGGGAATGGCTGTGGGTGGATGAAATGTTGCTACTTAGGTGCTGCTTGTAAACCTGCGTCAGTTGGGGACTATTGTAGAGTAGTGATGCATTGAATGAGTTGTTTATGGAATTAAAACAAAATGTAATTGGGAAGGGCATGTAGTCTGTGGACTGCTGTGGGTTAGATGTGGCTTGGCTGAAGATTGTGGAATGGGTGAGATATGGGTGTTGTTGCATCAAGATTGTGTTATTGCTGGGTGTTGTGGTGTGGCTAGTGTTGGAGGCTACTGCGTTGTGTCAGTTGAAGCTTGTTGGTGGTTTGAATTTTTCTTTTAATTTCTTGCAAAGAAGAAACAAGCAAATTAGGGTTTTTTTAAAGTAAATAAAAATTTGTTAAAATAAAATTTTTTATAAATCAAATAAGATGAGGTCTATCTTTATGTAATTTAGCGCTCTAGAATTCTAGACTACTAAATTTCATAAGGTGAGAGATCTCATAAGGAAATATCTCGCTTTAGAAGATTTAGTAGTCTGGAATTCTAAGGTCTTCACTCCAGAACACTAAATTACATAAGGTGAGATCTTGCTTTATGAGATTTAGTAGTTTGAAATTTTAAGACCCCCTTTTCCCTTAAGCCAATAAATTTATGTTTCGAAAACAAGAAAATGCAAACTATATATAAGTAAAAAAAAATTAATAACAACTATTGTATTTTAGGTTAGCTTCCAAAAAGTGCAATTGTTTAACGTCATTATGATTGAGTCGGTTCTTCTCAAACTTTTTCATATGATGGGAGTTCCAAATCAATATTCATAATAATGAAACCGTCATCTCCCCATAAAATGGTTTCAATCTATCCATTAACCTTAGAAATCTTCTCGGTCTTTAAACTTTTTAGTTTTACTCGAATTGCTTCCTCAAGATCATATTATTGTGGAAAATTTGGTTTTCTCTTTGTAGATCTTTGAATTCTCGTAAGCATATAACTTTATTTCCTTTAGCTCTTGTAATTACAACTTCCTTTCCTCCCTATCTTTAGCCAAATCCATATTGCAATGTTGCACAGCCCAACAAGCTTTATGTTCAATCTCCATAAATAAATGACAAGCTTTACCGAAAACTAATCAATAAGGAGACAATCTTATTAATGTCTTAAAAGCTGTATGGTATGCCTAAAGAGCATCGTCTAGATGTAAACTCCAATCCTTTTTGCTAGGATTCATAGTCTTTTCCAAAATGGACTTCGATTCTCTATTCGGTACTTCTACTTGTCCATTCGTTTATGGATGGCATGTGGTAGCTACTCAATGATGCACTTCATACTTTTTAAATAACGCTGCCACAACTCTATTGCAAAAATGAATTTCTTGATCACTAATAATGGCACGTGGGATTTCAAATGTATTGAAAATGTTAGTCTTTATAAATCCTACAACACTTGTAGAATCATTAATTCTGGTGGCTTTTACTACCACCCACTCAGAAACGTAATCAAAAGTTAAAAGTATATAGGAAAAACCACAAGATGAAGGAAAAGGCCCCTAAAATCAATACCCCATACATAAAATATCTCAACTATAAGAATTAGGGTTTAAGGCATTTCATTTCGATGAGATAACATACCTGTCTTTTGACATCTATCACAACTTTTACAAAACACATAAGCTTCTTTAAATAAAGTCTCCTAATATAATCCAATATCCAAAATTTTTCTAGCAGTTTCTTTTGGGACCAAAGTGACCACCAAATGCATATTTGTGACAAAAAGCTAAAAAAAATGTTGTTCATTTTTTGGCACACAATGCCTTATAATTTGATCAAAGTAGAACTTCCATAAGTGTGGTTCATGCCACATATAATAATTTGCCTCATTTCTTATCTTTTCCTTCCTATACTTACTAATTTAATAAGTTAAAGTTCCAATAACTAAATAATTAACAAGATGAACATACCATGGAACTATACCTTTCATTTGGAATAATTACTCATTATGAAAAGTTTCAGAAATAGGTAAAATATCTTCATCTCTTACCAACCTACTCAAATGGTCTATTACTAAATTTTCTGTGCCTTTTCAATCCTTTATTGTCAAATCAAACTCTTGAAGTAGCAAAATCCATCGAGAAATCCTCGGTTTAAACTCCTTCTCTTCCAAAAGATATTTCAATGCTTTATGGTCAGAATAAATAATAACTTTAGAGCCAAGAAAATAAGATCTAAATTTATCTAAAGTAAAAACAATTGCTAAAAGCTCTTTCTTGGATGTAGAATAATTGCACTGCACATCATCCAAGTTCTCAAATCATAGAAAATAACATGACTTTATTTCTCAATCCTTTAGCCTAAAATAACCCCCACTGCATAATTGTTAGCATCGCACATGATCTTGAATTGACATTCCCAATTTGTGGCTGAATAATAGGCACACTTGTTAATAATCCCTTGAGTTTGTCAAAAGCTTCCTTGCAGTCCTTCCCAAAGTCAAGTGGAATATCTTTTTATAGCAACTTCGATAAAAGGTATTGCAATCTTAAAAAAATCTTTAATGAGCCTGCAGTAAAATCCTACATGTCCAAGAAAAGATCGAATTTTCCTTAAATTTGTAGGGTAATGTAAGTTCACAATTAAATCCAATTTAGATTTATCAACTTCTATGCCCCTGGATGAAATCACATTTCCTAAAACAATGCCTTGATCTACCATAAAGTGACATTTTTCATAATTTAACACCAAATTTTTTTCAATGCATCATTTAAGAACCTTAGATAAATGATTTAAACAATCATCAAATGAATATCCATAAATAGTGAAATCATCCATGAATACTTCAATGCAATTTTCAATATAATCAGATAATATACTCATCATGCATATTTGGAACGTACCCAAAGTATTACAGAGACCGAACGAAATTCACCTAAAAGCTTACGTTCCAAAAGGACAAGTGAATGTAGTCTTTTTTTAATCCTCTCAGGCAATTGCTATTTGATAGTAACCTGAAAAACCATCCAAAAAATAAAAAATGATTTACCAATAAATCTTTCTAACATTTAATCTATAAAGGGTAATGGGAAAAGATCCTTTTTAGTAGCTAAGTTAAGCTTTCTAAAGTCTATGCACATTCGCCACCCATTCTGTACCCTCATTGGTACCAAATCATCATTCTGGTTTTGTATCACTTTCATACCAATTTTTTTGGGCAGAACATACAATGGACTTACCCATTCACTGTCCAAGATTGGATAGATTATACATACATCCAAAAGTTTTAAAATCTCTTTCGTTACCACATCTTTCATTGTTGGATTGAGTCCTCTTTGGGGTTCCCGTTTTAGTTTAGTATTCTAGTCTAAAAGAATCCTGTGTATACAAATCACCATGTTGAGGTCTTTTATGTTCGTTAAAGTCCAACCAATTGAAGTTTTCTATTCTTTAAGTAGTGTCATCAATTTTTTCTCTTTCCCTTTAGTCAACCTTTTTGAAATGATCGTAGGTAATGACTGTAACATCCCGTTACCCATGTTGAGACTATAATAAATTATGTGAGAGATTATTAAGAAATTAGAAAATGCATTTCATTCTCATGTATAATATGACATACACATACACGTGATTATTGAATTTTGCACATAAAAATAATTTTACATGCATTCGTTGACATTCTGGGTATAATTGTTATAAATGTGATTTTATTGAGAATTGTGGTTTATTTGTATTGAAAATTAATTTCGAGAGTGTATTGAGTGTTTTAGAATTTTTGTGAATTTTAGGAAATATTTTCGAAATTGTTGAGTATTACTGGATAAGATAAAAATGACAATTGGTAAGTAAATTGATGAATGGAAATAGAAATAAGAAATTTTGATATTTAAGAAATGTGATAAATGATTGTGGGAATTATTAAGAAAATGATATTAAAAAATTTGGGGACTTTTGGGGTAAAATTTGAAGATGACTAGACTAGTTCTTTAAAAAAAAACTAGTTAAAGCCTTGGAGGTTGGATAAGTGACAACTGTGACTTATTTAGTTTTGTTATATTATTTGATTAAGTTAGAAAGACTTAGTCACGTTCCTTTTTAAACTTAACTAAGTTACTGTTGTTCATAACTTAGTTATCTTCTTTGCAGCTCTCATTTTTCAAACCTTCTCTTTATTGCTTTTTGATTCATCGAACCTTCACCAAAGTTTCATCTTATTTTTAACTACCTTTCTACTCCTACTTGTTATCCATTTCTTTTACCTTAAGAAAAACCTAACCTAAACCACCTTCAAGATGATGTACGTGGTTGCATGAGATTGTTGAAGATTTGGAGTTTTATCAAGTAAGTTTCTTATTAATCCTTTAGAGTTGTTGGATTATGAAACAAAAATGGTGATGTGTTGACATTTCATAATCATAAGAAAAATAGATATTTTTCATGTTCATCGTTAATATAGTATGAAAATGTGTATTTGTTAATTTTTTTGGTTTTGATGGTCAATATGTTATAAGGTAGTGTGGAAATGATTTTTTAAAAGATGTTTTAGAGGTAGAATGATCTTCATAATGGTGTTAGGATGAGTAAAGAGAATTGTTAATGAATGGTATATGCACATGTTTTGTTTTGAGTAAATGATCAAAAATAGATCACTTATTGGTTTTTGTATGATATTGAGTTAAGAATGAAGAGTAACGAAGTAGGAAAAATGATCTTTGTACAAGTTGTGTTAGGTGTAAAATCTGGAAAAAAAATTGGAAGATGAGTGTTGGAAAATGTAACTGTAACATGTTCACTAATTTTGCTTCTGTGTTTTAAGGATTTAGATGTTATGAGATAGCAGTAAAATAATTTTTGGAGTTAAAATATCCGTGAAAATATGTATGTGAAGAGTGCAAAAATTCATGAGAGTTAAGGTTTACGTATGCTCTATTTGAAAATTTTCAGAACTTACTCTTCAGCTTTTATTCATTAGGAATCGCGACACCATTGCATTCTCACAGGCACGAGAAACAAAGTCACACTTGTGACTGTGTGCTTCATCTCTCTCTCTCTCATGGGTGTGAGAGAGAAGAGTCACGCTAGTGACTTTTGCCTAGATGGATAGCGACTTGAGAGGCTTAAGTGAGTGATTTGGTTTTTATTGAACATGCTTTGGTATTTTGATGATATCTTGATTTGCAGTTATCCAATTGGGATGATTTTTAATTTGGACTAAACTAAAACCATAGGGCTACAATATTTATAAAGAAATAGAATTTAATTATGTCTCTAATAATTTAAAAATCTGACTTGAAATTGAGTTTTGACTGTGGCTGTAGTATTAGCCGAGATAGAAATCATATCTTGTTGATATTGAATAAACCATATTGATAGATGCCGAATTAGACAAAGGTTTCTACACAAAAGTTGTATTTTATTCTCTTATATTTCAAATGATATAAATTTAAAAATTTTTTAATTTGGGAATTGAGAGATATGAGCTATACAATTTGATGGCATGATCATGTATAAGCCAAAGTTTCAAATGTGCTTAGTATGTAGTATTTTGAGTATAAATCATAGAATAATGAACCAAATTGAATGATCATGGTGTCATTAGAAACTTAAGAGATAGGAGAATAATTTTTGTGAAGAAAGTATCCTTAAATTACTCCATTTTCTTGGCCAAACAGAACATGGAAAGTTGACCCAAAGGTTGTTATAGGAAAAATCTGAATTGACCAAGGAATTATGAATTTCAATTTTAATGATTTTATTGAGGTATAAACCATTAGTATAAATGATATTTAAGTGAGTTTGGAAATATGAATGTTTACATGACGGGAATAATAGAGTGATACCTAGGATTGTCATGAACATGGATTGTGCATATTTCATATACATATATGTGCATTAACAAACACTTACAATTGTGCAAAAGTGTGATATGTGTATATTGCTTAATATAGAGGAGCAATTGGAATGTCAACATCCAGATGTTTCCGAAACTTCTAGGTAATAGCTTCAGGAGCAATCGGTGAGTAACCTAGATGGTTTCTCACAATTGATTGTTTGCTTTAGAATATGTTTTTAATGATGATATGAATGTGATTTGATTATGTTGATGCCAGACAATGAAGGTCCGAGACTTGATGCATGAATGTGATATTGAAGTGCTACTTGTACGTGAATGTGACGAACTAAATGCTTCTTTACATGATTGATTGATTATGAGAGATGTATTCCATACATGAATGCATGATCAGATAATGAGAGTTGTGACCTGAGAGTAGCCACCAAAAATGAGCTTAAAGCTCCAAATGTGATTAAAAGCCAAAGGCTCATTATGTAAAATGAGAACTGTATCTCCAACGGATAAGGGACAGTATAAATGGGCCTGGTATCCACAATGGATATGTGACAGTTTAGGCACTCGGTCACAAGAATGTAATAATTGAAAAAGAGTCATGCGAGCATTTCATATACATTTTAATAAGTATGTTTGATTGTTTGAAATGTAAAATTGTTTTATCCTTGAGTGAGAATGTGATATGTGATAATTTATGCAAAATGCAAAGATGTGAATTATATGTTATATGTATGATGTGTTGCATGAATAGAGTGAACCATCGATGATGGTTACCTTATTGAGTTCGCAAAACTCACCAAAATTACAACGTTGATTTTTCAGGATCGAAAGATGACTTTAGCTACTAAGAGATGCTATAAGAAGTATAGTCTTGTACTTTTGGGGAAAAAGAAGAAATGACTCAAAGGTTGGTCAGCTGAGATTAAAAGATTAGATAGATTTTTTTGTGTATTTCCTCTTTCATGTAGTGTATTTTGTATTAGCATATGATGATGTCCATATCTAGACGATATTGAAAACTGTCAATGTAAATATTTGGTTTTATGAAATGAAAGGAGAAACTTGGGTTTTAAAATATGGTGTTTTTCATTATGATGTCTTATAAGAAAATAATGAATGATAATGCCATGATAAGTGAATGTTTTGACTGAACTTAGTGCACCATTATCATGGGTTATGTACTAGAATATCCTTAGGGTGTTCTGGTATGTACCCCATAGTAACGGGGCGTTACACAATTTGTTATTTTTTGAGACAAAAATGCCCAACGACCATGCCAATGGGTTGTTTTCTCATCGAAGGCTTCCAGTGTCTATGTCAACATGTTGTTTTTCCCACTAAAGGTGTGACAAAGGACAATTTTATCAGTGAAGGTGCCCAATGAATATGCCGACGGGATATTTTTCCGTTCGAGCGTGCCCAATCAACATACGAACAAGTTGATTTTTTCGAATGGGAAGTAGCATAAATGGGCTACTTTTTCATAGAAGGTGCCCAGCGACCATGCCAACAGGTTCATTTCCCACCAAAGTTGTGTTAATGGGTTATTTTCTTACCAAAATGGCCAAGTGATCATGCCAATAGCTACTTTGTCACTGAAGGTTCCCAATGACCATGCTAACAGGCTATTCTCACCGAAAATGCCCAGCGATTGTGCTAATAGGTTATTTTCTCATCGAAAGGGCCCAATGATCATTCCAACATATTGTTTTTCCCACCGAAGGTGTGCCAACTGGCTATTATGCCCATCGAAGGTGTGCCAACAGTGTCCTATCACCAAAGGTGCCCAGTGACCATGCCAAAGGTGTTGTTTTTCCCACTAATAGTGTGAAAACGGGTTGCTTTGTCATCGAAGGTGCCTAATGACTGTGTCAATAGACTATTTTCTCACCGAAAGTGCCCAATGACTGTGCCAATACGTTGTTTTTTTCATCGAAATTGTCCAATGACCAAGCTAGCAGGCTATTTTCCCGCTAAAGCTATGCCAACATGGTGTTTTCTCAATAAAGGTGCCTAGCGATCGTGTCAAAGGGTTATTTTTCCCATCAATGGTGTCCTAATGTGTTTTTTCCACACAAAAGGTATGCCAATGGGCCATTTTTCCTATTGAATATATGCAAACGAGTTGTTTTTCCCACTAAAAGTGTGCCAACGAGTTGTTTTCTCACCAAAATGGCCCAGTTATCGTGCCAAGAAGCTATTTTTACCACCAAAGGTAGACCAACGGGCTGTTTTGCCACTTAGTGAGCCTAGCGACTGTCAACAGGTTATTTTTCCCACAGAATGTGTGCCAACGGGCTATTTTTCCTAGCAAAAGTGCATCAACGGGTTGTTTTCTCACCAAAGTAGCCAAATGACCATGCCAACGACCTGTTTTTGCCATTGAAAGTGTGCAAACGAGTTGTTTTTCCCATTGAAGTTTTCCCACTAAAGAAGTGCCAATGAGCTGTTTTCTCACCAAAGTGGCCCAAAGACCATGCTAACGCACAATTTTTGCCACCAAAGATGTGTCAATTGACTAATTTCCCACGGCATTTATGCCAATGGGTTGTTTTCTCAATAAAGGTACCTAAGGACCATGCCAACATGTTGTTTTTCCTACTAAAGGTTTGCCAACGAGCTATTTTCCCCACTGAATGTGTGCCAACGGGTTGTTTTCTGACCAAAGGTGCCCAACAACTGTGCCAACATGTTGTTTTCCCTAGCGAAGGTATACCAACGGGCTATTTTTCCCATCAATAATGTGCCAACAATTTGTTTGTCGCACCACAGATGTGCCAGCGAACTATTCTTCCCACCGAATGTTTACCGATGGCTTGTTTTTTCCACCAATGGTGTGCCAATAGGCTATTTTCTAACCTAAACGACCAAGTGACCCTACCAATAAGTTGCTTTTGCCAACAAAGGTGTACCAAATGACTTTTTTCCAATCAAATGAGTGCCAACTAACTATTTTGCCATTGAAGGTTAGCTAATGCGCTGTTTTCCCACCGAAGTGGCCCTATGACTGTGTGAATAGCTTATTTTTGTCACCAAAGATGTGCCAACGAGTTTTGCCACCGAATGCATGCTAACTAGTTATTTTCCCACTGAAGTTGTGCCAATAGGATGTTTCCTCATAGAAGTGGCCCAGTGACTATGCTAACGAGTTGTTTTTGTAATAAAAAGTTCGACAATAGGCTTTTTTTCCCACCAAGTGTGTGTCAACGGGTTGTTTTGCCCACCCAAGTTATGTTAGTTGGCTATTTTCTCACCGAAGATGCCTAGCAACTTTGAGAACTGGTTGTTTTTCCCACTGAACAAGTGCCAACATATTCTTTTCTCACGAAAGTGGCCTACTGATAATGGCAGCGCACGATTTTTGCCACCAAAGATGTGCCAACTGATTATTTTTCCTAACGAAGTTATGCCAACGGATTATTTTCTCATCGAAGATAACTAGGGATGATGCCAGCTTGTTGTTTTTCCCACTAAAGGTGTGCCAACAAGCTATTTTTACAATCGAAAGTGTGCCAATGGGTTGTTTTCTCATGGAA
>JANIIA010013452.1:0-32000 GCA_027478495.1 Erythroxylum alaternifolium | reverse complement strand
CTCACTGAGTCGTGTTGTAGACTCACCTCTCACTATTATCATTTCAGGGGATTAGCAGATCGTACGAGAGAGAAATCCAAGCCTTTTGAGACTAGCTTGGATAATCAGACAAGTAATTTGTTTGACATGTTGTTAATTGCAGATACTTATAGCTGCTCTATGGTTTGTCATACTCATATGTACATGATACATGTAGGAATATGCTTGTTATTGAAAATGATGTTAGTTGATGTTATGAATGATCATTGGTAGATATTAAGTGGATAATGTATGTTAGAATGACATATTGAGATCCTTATTTCATTCAAAACTGTTAGGCAGGTATATGGGTGATTAATCAGACAAACAAAATGTCAGTAGAATACAGGAAAGTGAGGCTTACTATGGGTTTTGGTGGCATTAAGCCTACCCATCCCCTAGTGCCAACACGGTCCAAAAGGCAGGTCGTGACACATATGACTCATGTTCATCTAGTATAGAAGCTACAAACTCATTTTTAATACATCGTGAGGAGATCCTTCACTCACTGAAAACCTATTTGCATCATTCTCAAGAACGAATAAAGACTCAAGCTGACAAGCACTGCACAGAATCCTTTTTCCAAGTTGGTGATTGGTGTTATTCAAATTACAGCCCCATAAACAAAATTTCGTAGCTGGCCACCAATACTCAAAGTTAAGCAAACGTTACTATGGTCCATTTCCAATTCTCAAACGAATTGGAGTAGCTGCGTATAAGTTGCATTTGCCGAGTAGAAGTAAAATCCACCCTGTTTTCACATTTCAGTGTTAAAACGATGTCCTAACCTAGACACCGAATCTATGTTGCAATTGCCTAAAGCTACAATGGATAATCAACATCTCATTTCTCCATTTGCTGTACTTAATTTTAAGAAAATCAAGGTCCGCTCCACTTGGATTCCACAAGTATTAGTACAGTGGAATGGATTACCATTGGAGGACACTTCTTGGGAAGATTTGACCACTTTCAAGAGTTTGTACCCAGAATTTCACCGTGAGGACAAGGTGGTTTCTGAAGGGGTGGATAATGATACGACAACAGGCTCTTCACAGTCATCTGGATTGGGAAGACCCATCAGGAAGAAGACAACACCTGGCTATTTAGTGGACTATGATACATCAACTAAATAATTGTATAGGGATAACAAAGGAATTTTGCAATTGTTGTTAGAATTCGGTTAGAGCAATTAGTTACTCTATGATGTACTTATGAAAGGGAGGTCACGAAGAAAAGGAATAGAGTACATTTTGCCATTCTCTTCTCTATTATCTCTTCTCTCTATTCTCTCTCTTTCATACTATGCCTATTTTTCTTACTCTGCTCAGGTTCTGGGTATAACCACAGCAGGAGGCAAGCCACCTCTAACCGACTACCCTTATCAGAAGGAGACATTAAAAGATTATTGTGAAATAAATGGCTTTGTGGTTTCAACAGCTTATGCAGATACAACAATAATCAACTATGCTATCCATGTCTTTTTAGTTTTAAGTATATTTATTATAATCAATTGAGTAGTTTTTGGTTAGTATTAAAAAATTAGTCAAAATTTAAGATTTTAAATGTAGTTTATGATGTTTTGTAGTGTATTAAATGGAATTTATCTATATTTTAAAATTTCTTCGAATTTTTAACATTATACTAATATCTTTATATAATTATACAAATAAGTATTAAAACTGTATTTAACTAATTTATCAAATAAGATGGGTTTTATAGTCAAATAGTTAATATTCATATTATTCATAATATATTATCACCAAATAACACAAGTATATTTAATGACATAATGTAAATACTAAATAATATTAGACAAATATTAACGTAGCAATATAATAGGACATAATATTATCCAAATTAAGTAGTATTTTAATGACAATGTAACTAAATAATTCTTTTCCAATGGTCACTAAACATAAGTTACTTGATAATAGTTTCCACAATAATTCCCTTTCTTTAAAACTGATCTTTCTTTTGCATTTATTAATGGTCAATTTTCATCACTCAGAGTTTCATCCCTAATTCTTTAACACATATAATTATAAATTTTAACAAAGTTTATCACATCAAATATATTATCGTATGTTCTATTTCAAGAATGACTCTGCTTATATTTTCATTTATTTAAAACATTGCTCGGTTCAACAATATATGCTTAATCTTTTATTTATGGCTCTCAAGGCATCGATTCATTACCATTAATGCTTCTCTTATCTTTAGCTGCTTGTACAAAGTAGTTATCTAAATTTTGGCACTCAAGAATTTTCAGGTTTATAGGAGTTAATTTTAATCTTTCTGTACTTGCATCTTCTTAGGTCAATTTAGCAAACTCTTCTTAAAAAATTTATTTTGTGTTTATAATCAACATAATAATAACATCTAGTAAATATATCTTATATGAGTTAATATCACAACATTATGACCAACTAATATTCATATATATCGATGAGAGAGTGACAGGGATGTATCATATTTCATAGGCTCTAAGACGATATTCGTTTGCTTTTGTCTTTCTATGTCTAGAAAAGTGTACATACATATATGCATGATACTTTATCTGAGGCCTAAATAAAGATGCACAAAACTTTTTTTTAGTTAGAAGATCCTTCATTCAATAGCTTGGGCATATGTGCTCTTTTTATAAAAGCCGTTTTAGAAAATGATGATATCATTTTAACATATTTCACATATATCATTTAACAATTTTGTGCTCCTAATAGTATTTCTGATTTTCATTTATCTTTTTCAAATTAAAAAAGGATAAATCATATTTAAAATCTTGTACTTTACCTAATTTTACAATACTAGTCAAAACTACCAATCTTGACAATTAAATGCCTGAACTATTAATTTGTTGCAAAACTAGCCCATTGTTAAGTTTACGGTTAACAGTGCTGATATGACCTAACATGTAAACTTAGCCTTTGAAAAATCAACACTTTAACATGAAAATTATTAAATATATTAAAAATATTTTCTAAAAAAACTCTAATACGTCCCTATAACATTTTTTTGTTTTCATTATCTGAACATTTAGCCTATATTACTCTATGACTTTAATCTTTAAAATTTAAATTATTATATAGGAGATGTCTGTTAATTGGATGCTCTTAGCCTTCCATATAATCTTCTTACAATAGGCATGCTCTTAGCCTTCAAGGTCATCTCACTGATATTTACCAACAATGGGGGTGCAACTCTATAACTAGGCTAATAACCTTTTACCAATTAAGCTTCTTATAGTTTCTTACTTTCTTTCTTCATTCATCGTACTTTGTAAAGAGAAGGGATGGACAAGTTTACTATAGTGGAAACTTCTAAAGGGATGTTTCTATTTGATTGTCCTAATCTTAATGGTTCAGGTTTGTTATATTTGAGCAAGTACAAGATCAGGTCCATCAATGGGGTTCACACAAATTTAACAATTATTGTATTCATTGCAACAACTTTGAGGGTTAAGAATGTGGTGAATTGCTTTTACCACATGACTAAACATGAAACTGAAGATGTTTTGGACATTTATCCAGTTGGGATTAAGCTCATTTACAAGTTATTGTTTGTGATTTTCCATCTATAAGGTGTGGAATTTAGTATCCTATTATGCCAAACAAATGATCTTCTTTTTACTTGTAAGAAGTAGATAGTGTGTATTATGTATCTTTTTATCTTATGAATGATACATATTACATAAGTTTGGCAACAAATTAAAAACCTCATATGGTAAAAATATGGGCTAAATGTCAAAAAAAATGGAAGTAAAATAAATAGGACATAACATATGGACTTTTCTATAGGTTTTATTTTTTTAATATTTTAATATATTAATATTTTTCATGTCAAAGTATTGATTTGTCCAAGGCCAAGCTAACGTGATAAACTATGTCAACACTATTAACCATAGAGTTACAACATACTAATTTTACAATAAATTAAAGTTTGTGCGTTTGATTGCCAAGATTAGTTTTTTTTTACTTGTATTGTAGAATTAGGAAAAATTTGGGATCTTAAATGTAATTTACCCACAAAATAACTCTTATATTTCTTTCTTAAGTAATGTGTTCTCATTTAGAAATCCTATGTTTTCTTAGCATCATTTATATTTTCATGCATGGATGGAATCATTCATATATTTTAACTCATCTTTCAATTTTTCATTTTTAAAACATGCATTTAACAGTTTTCATATTTCCTTACTGTTGGAGGATAACGTCTTCCTTTCCTAAATCAAGATCAAAGATGCTTAAGCAATTCATTATAAGATGGTATCTAATTATTGTGTTCTGTAAAGTACATACTGAGAACCTTTCTTCAAATACAACACTTTCTAACTCATTTGTATGATCTCATATAATTTTGATGGCTTACTTTTTTAAATATTCCCTATTATTTTCTTTATATTTATCCATTTAAACTTTTCATATCCCAATTTAATAAACAATATTAAAGTGAGTTTTCTAATACATATGATTACTTCCATAAAAATAGGGAATTGTAAATGATTTGTCCCTTTTGAGAAAAAGATATTTTGTGTGACTAATCTAAATGGTTAGATATGTAGGATTGATCTTGAATATAGAAAAAATAAAATTCTTACTTTGAAAATAGGATAAAAGGTATAAGGATCCTTCATGATTTAAATCACTCTAAAAAGTTCTTAATCTTTAAAATTATTGAAAAAATTCTTATGATTTTTAATTTTCTAGAAAGATCTCTTCTCTTAAACTTCTATTTGAAAATGTAATAGTAGAACACTCATGAGATAAATAGAAAATATGAACTAATCTAATGTTGTTGAAATGATTACTCTACTCATCTTTTAAACCCAAAATGAATCTAACAAACTCGACCTAAACTGATTAAAAGCTCAATTTGTCAAAGAAGGTTGTAACCTTATAAAAATATGAATTAATTTTAACTAAAGATAAAGTTTCATGCCCTTGAAGGAGTGATGAAATCTTTAATTTATTGCTTAGTTGGTTGAATTTTTGAGTTTAAGGTTGTTGGATTGCTTGATATTTGAGTTATAGATGGATGAGTTAGATTGGAAGACGAAAAAAACTAATGAAGGTATGTTTTCGTAGGTTTTATGTAACTTATAGCAAATTGCGATATGAAACGAGGCAGAATGTTTTTTATTTGCAAGAAAATTTTAATGATTATGCTAATTTTTGAAAGAAAATGGGGAATATAGATGTTAGGGTTTTCTTATAAACGTTTACAAATTTTTATTGTTAAGGTCAGATCACAAATTATTGATATATTTCTTTCATTTTTACTATGAAAATAATGCTTACAATTTTGGCATTGATAATATCTACTATGCAATTTTGCCAGCTTACAATCAATTTTTATATGGTCCATTTTAAATGGAATGATTGGTATTCGCTTTCTCTTCTTTGTCATATAATACTGAGGACAATATTTAATAATTTGTGGTTGACTTTATGTTGGCCTTTAGTTATTTTTCATTACATTATGAACTAACTAGTATAACTCTTTTTTTATTGTCCAAAATCTATAATTTTATGGGTAATTTTTTTTCAAATTCAACAACAATCTTTATTGATGGTATATAAAATATATTTTAAATCTTGTCTTAAGGTGGTAGAACATAGTGATAAAAGTTTAGGGTTTTGTTGAACTTAATTTGATGTTTATAACCTTAAATTCATTAAGTTTAAAACTTTTGTGGCATAAGTCAACAATAATCACTAGCTGCTATAATTTGGAAAAGGTAGAAAGCACAAGTGATTTCTGTGATTGTCCCAATACCTAAAGCTACAAGAAACTTGAGACTACAACAATCGTGACCTGAGATAAGACAATTTTACAATGCAGCGTGATTCAAATTTCTATGCCTTTTGATCTCACATTTGACGATCGAGAAAATAATAAGATATCTTATATGTAGTATCTATATTCTTTTGGAGTGGTAATTATATTCTAAATAAATTTGGCAGTATATTAATATTATGATTGAATTTGTATATGCTTAGTTAAGGCTTTGTAGGTATGTACTGTTTATCTTGTGATTGTAATATATTCCTTTGAATTAAGGTAATGAAATTAGTTCTGAGGTTTATTTTTTTGAAAAAGATAGGTTCTTTCCTTATTTTCTAAGTATTTCATTAATAGTTATACTAAAGGACTATGTTCTTTTAAATAACTGTTAGATGGATATGGGACCATCAAAAGGAGATGACATTTTTTAAATAGGGGAAGAAAGGAATAATTTCCATTAATTAAAGATTAAATGATAAAAAAACATTTTATGCTTTACTTTTTTATTTATATTGAAAATGTATAAATAAATATGTTTCAGTTTTCCTCTTAAGCTGTTCATATTAACATGTAGGAGTAAAATCCTTTATATATATGTAATATAGCTGATTTTTTGTTTTAAACTTTCGTAACAAGCCTACTTTATTAAAAATGTTATGTTAATTTAATTTTTTGAAATTATTGATATATGCTTGAGTTGAGATCTAGTTTTGGCATAATAGGACCTTTAAATTTGTCTCTACTATATATTATGAAAGAGGAGAAATGTACAACTTTGGGATGCAGTCAGATCTTTTGACTGCTATAGTTCATTTTCATAAAAAATAGTTACGTTATAAAGAGCTTTTTGCAGATTAATTAAAATTTTCTGTATGAATCTTTTGAGGATGACAATAGAGACTTGAGAACTGAGAAGAAAATCATCGATATGATCAAATTAATTGAAAAGAATAATTATGAGCTTATAGAAGTACTTATGGACAACGTTGAATATCTTTTATTGAGACATAATGAAGGATATGTACAAGAGGTTATGGTAGTTAATGGTCATTATATTGTTGGTTCTTTCTGTTAGAGAGGTCAACCTATTGGTGCTTTTAGAAAACAATTTGCTTTTGAGGTTAAAAAAGGTGAATATTTTGGTTATGTTATAGAGAGGGAAAATAGTTTCATTATGTTATAAAGAGGAAGAATAGTGTGCTTATACTTATAGAGAGGGATTGATTATTATGTATAATTAGTAATTGAGGGTAATAGTGTATTTTTCCTATATTGGGTTAAGTGTATAGGTTATTTGTGTATAGCCCTTTGTGATCTTGTGTTTAACATAACTGAGTCACGATAGGTGGAGATTGCATTGTATTTTTATAGGTAATTTGATATATGTTTAGTGGTTAAGTTGATTGTTTAGTGTGCGTTTAGCTTAATATTTGTGTTAGTTCATAAACATTTGTGTTTTAGGTGTTCTTTGGGTGAGGACATGTTTTTGAGTTTTAATTATATACATATGAGGTGCCGTGATGAGTTTCTTAGTGTTTTAGGGTATTCGGAAGAGTTTCAGAGGAGAACTGGATCAAAACATATGGCTACGATCATAGGGGACCTACCCCGATCGTGACAGAAGATTAAGCATAGGGCCACAATGGTGGGGAATTTGAAACGATCATGATAGAGAGCAGGTAAAATAACTACAATCATGCACCAAAGGCCACATTGTGGCCTGCGCGTAGACAGACGTGGAGTCACTTTTGGATTTGAGTTTTCGAGGGACGTTTCAGACATTTCGAACCCCAAAAAGACATTAGGGTTGCCTTAATTAGAAAAGACTATAAAGGGATAATGATTAGAAGGGAGCCTACATTCTACCTACATTTGGAAACGCAAAAGAGAGAGAGATAGAAGAGAGAGAGAAAGAAAAAGAGGAAGAAGAAAAGGGTTCCTACGTTGAAGCTTTTCAAAATAAGTGATCTCTTGATGCCGATACTCTCTCGAATCATCCTACCTGAGTTTTATTTCCTCCCCATTTACCTTTTTTCTCATTTAATGTGTAAGATTGAGATGAGTTGTATGGATATGGATTTTGATTTGTTCATGATGTTTTAACTTTACTTTTGGGATTTTGCTTGTCTTTAATGTTAATCTAGTTGATTTATGTTTACTTGAGTTAGGTGTTGTGATTGATTATTGTATTTGCATATTTCAGTGATAAACCGAGAGAGTGAACTGGATAAAAATGATTAGATTGGATGAGTTATATGATCTAATTGACCACTTAATCAATCTAGTCAACAATTACATGGAGAGAGATCCAGTACGAGACCCGATTATTTATTAGAGAGATTTAAAACTAATTAGGATTGCGGGTAATTTATGAACTGAGAAATTGCAAGTCCATAATCCGATTAAGGTTTACAATTTAGGGAATTATTATAACTCGAGAGAGAGTAATCAACCCTACGATCGTCTAGAACCAACATCCCATAAACACATAAAAGGCTAGATTAGCATTAATTATAAGTAAAATCCCCTCTCTCATAACTTGATTAATTCTCTCTTTGAATTTTTATTGTTGCATTATTCGATTGTTATTAGTTTGTTTTGATTTAGTTTACTTTTCAATTTTTATTCAAATTTAAGTCTTAAACAAATCACAAACTGAATTACATTATCTGCTTTTTACCATAAGTAACGACTCATATACTTGTAGTTTTTTGCGTAAAACAAGTAATTGGTTTTGTAATCAACAAGTTTTTAGCGTCATTGCTGGGGATTGTTTTGTTAAGCATCTTGTTTAGTTTAGGTAACTTTGATTTAAACATGTTTGATACTTTAACTTGAGTTTTGGTAGGTGCAGGAACACAAGGAACACAAGAAGATCCAATGAGCTTAGCGAGGAAGAGCGTAGGCACGAAAGAGAGCTAAGAAGAGCCAAATGCCAAGACAAAATACAAAACAATATGGCAGAAGAAGGAGAGCAAGGAGGGGCTGAGAGGACATTGATGGATTTTGTGAGGTCAGGTTTCAATCCTCAACGAGTTGTAAGGCTAGCAATTCAAGCCAATAATTTTGAGATCAAGCCAGCACTCCTCAACATGCTTTAGAGCAGTTTATAGTTTATGGGCTATGCAACGGAGATCCTAACGCCCATCTTTCAAATTTCTTGGAGATTTGTAATACCTTTAGGTTTAATAGGATGTTTAATGATACTGTGAGGTTGAGATTGTTTTCTTTTACCTTAAGGGATCGAGCAAAGGCATGTTACAATTCACTCACTGTAAGCCAAATCACTACTTGGGAGCAGCTACCCCAAGCTTTCTTGGCTAAGTACTTCCTTTGACCAAGACAACAAGAATCATCAAAGAGATTACCAACTTTCAATAAAGTGATAGGGAGTCATTGTGTGAAGCTTGGGATCAAGGAATTACAAAGGAATTGGCCCCATCAAGGGAGTTTCTTTTGTAAACATTCTACAATGGTGTGACTCAAAGCATAAAAGGAATAATAGATGCAATTATAAGAGGCTCTTTGATGAAGAAAACCATTGATGCAACTCATGATCTTTTGAAAGAGTTGGCAAGTAACAGTTATTTGTGGTCAAATGAAAGAAGTAGATAAGGTTCCAAGGGCAAAAAGGAATGATTCCACTTGACTCGATGAAAGTTTTGCAAGCGCAAATCACGACCCTGACAAAGCAGTTGAGCAACATGCAAGGAGTTTCTTCATCCACAGTACAATGTGAATTAAGTGGACAAGAAAACCATGACATAAATGAATGTTTCTTGTTCAGAGCATGTGGTACAGAACAAGTAAATTACTTATGTCAGCCGTGATGAGGTAATAATCCATACTTTAATACTTATAATCCTAGGTTAAAAAACCACCCAAATTTGTCATGGAGTACTAATAATGCAGGTGGTCAACTGAGAACATAAGGACCTCCTGGATTTTGTCAAGATCGTCTTAAATCTTTGAAGAACAAAAGGGACAAGTTAATGGACGTATTGAGGCCAAAGTTCTCAAGCCAAGAAGAAGGTCAAAGAAGACAAGAAGAGAGTCAAAAGAGAATAGAGGCAAAGTTTGACCAGATTGCTAAGAACCATGTCTCATCCATCCATAACTTGGAGGTATAAGTAGGTCAACTTGTTAATACTTTGTCTTATAGGAATGTAGGAAGCTTACTAAGCAACACTGAGGTCAATCCAAAGGAACAACTTAAGGCAGTCACACTTAGGAGTGGCAAGCAATTGGAGGAGCCAAGTGTGTAAAAGATAGCTAAAAAAAGGAGAAGCCATATATACCACCATCACCACCCTACAAGCCTAAGATTCCATATCCGCAAAGGGTGAGACAACATCAAGTCGACACTCAATTCTCCAAATTTTTGGAGAAGTTGAAGAAACTTCAGATTAATTTGTCTTTGGTGGAGGCATTGAAGTGTATGCCTAAGTATGAGAAATTTCTTAAGGAAATATTGACACACAAACGCACTTAGGAGGACAATCAGATGATGACCTTGATAGAGAATTGTAGTTTGATCATCACAAGCACAATGCCTTTAAAACTATAATATCCAAGGAGTTTTACTATTCCATGTGTTGTTAGTGATTTTGAATTTTCTAAACACTTATGTGATTTAGGCGTAAGCAATAACTTGATTCCTTTGTCTATTTTCAGGAAATTGGGGCTAGGAGATGTCAAGACAACATCTATGCTTATCTAGCTTGCAATCAATCATTAAGAGGCCATTTGGGGTGGTAGAAGGCATTTTGATAAAAGTGGATAAATTTATAGTTCCTGTTGATTTTGTTATGTTGGATTTTGAAGAAGACAGGAATTGTTCATTGATTTTGGGTAGGCCCTTTATGAATATTGTAAGGCATTACTTGTTGTGCACGAAGGAAAACTAGTTTTGAGAATTGGTGATGAGTAGTTTGAATTTAATATGACTAAATCTTTGAAGAAGTCGATGGATGGAAATGCTTGTTTGAAGATTAATGTTGTGGATGATTGTGTGAAGGAGGTTGAAAAGTGTTCGCTGAAGGTTACACGTGCTAAGTTTTACTATTTATAACCTTGGTAATTACCACAAGCATGCGGGTCGTTCGTATAATACCTAAGGTGTCAGTGTCACAAAGAAGGGAATTAGTCCTAAAATCTAATGGTAGCTAAGTTCGCAATACCTAATTAAACAACTACTGCAGAAATTAAAATTAATCAAGAATCAAATACGATAAATTAAAGCACCAAAAGAATGAATAAAATAGCCAAATCACATAAATAATCTGAAACTCAACCTAGAAGTGACCAATTGAAAGAAAGGGGGGATTAATTCGAAACTAAAGAAAATTTACCCAATTATGTAATTTCCGACTTAAAGGGCCTAGATAGTCCTAGGGTGAATTACTCTCTCTCGAGTTATAATTCTTAACCCTAATTAATAATCCCTAATTTAAATTATGGAAATTGTGATCTCTCGATCTGCAATTAGTCCAAAACCTAAATTAGATCTAAAATTGTCTGTTAATTCTATACTCGATCTCTTCTTACATGACTTTACCAGTTTGATTCAACTCTCTATCTATCAATTTACCAAACTCTCATTAATCCAAATCGATGATTTTTACCGGCTCACCCTCTGAGTTTATTGCTAAGCTATAAAGAATTGAAATTGAATCATAATTAAATCGAAATAGAAAACAACCAAATAAATTTTATTAATCTCAAGAACAAAAAACCCGAAGGTGAGTTTAGACAAAAGATACTCAATGATAATTTTCCTAATGAATATCCAAATCTCATACATCAATGAAATCAAAATAAAAAATAGAAAATACTGTCAGAATGGATCTTGGAGGTAATGACAGCAGGAAATTGCCTGCTTTGGGAAGTACGTCGCGTCAAAAGTTTCTCTGTGCCTTTTGTCCTTCATCTCCTTCCTCAATTGCTTGATCTCTCTCGAATTTTTGTAGAATCTCCCTTTTTGTACAACTCTCTTGGCTCTCTAAAAATTGCTGGTGGATACTAGATATTGTTCTATTTATTCTGTAGTAGCCCTAGCTGAAACTCGGGGTCGAAACGATCTTAAAAATCACCCAAAAATTGAATTTTCGTGTTAGCCCGATCGAAACTTTAACCTTTCTGTCACTATTGTGGCATGAAGTGAACGATTGTGGCCTGGCTGCTGTTGACTCTTCCTCTTCTGTCATAATTATGGCCAATGTACACAATCGTGGCCTATGTCTTTTAGCCCAAAACTCTTTAAATCTTCATGTTCTTCCTTGTTTACCCTACAACACTAGAAACACATCAAGGTACCTTAAAAATATACAAATTGAGCTCAAAGATTTATACTAACCCATAAAAACAATTAGACACATAAACTAACATAATTGAAACGTAAATACACACTAAACAGTTAAAATAACACTAATTACTTAACAAATCAAACCCTAAAATACAATGCAAATCACAACTGTCAACATCCCTATACTTAAACTTTTGTTTCCTTAAGCAAACAAAACAACACCTAACAAAACAAACACACCATGCAATAATGTGACAATAGCTCTAATCTTCATGATCTAAATTTAATCGTGGACACACCTATTTAAATTACGTCAAATCATTAACATGCAAAATATGCATCTAGGGGCTTTGAATATACAACTAATTCAAGACCAAGTGTTAACCTAGTTATCCATTTCAATTATGCACAAGCATTAATAATTTTTCATTCCCTCAAACTTGGTAATTTTTCCTAGGTATAGTTCCATGAAACTTCAAGCCTATTATAAGTCAGGTAGGTTTTTATTTAAGCACACAACTTTTATTTTTATTTATTTATTTATTATTATTATTATTTTAACCTAATACTTAGTCTTTACTTGGAGACAAATATTTGTGATGAATGTTGATCCGATTACTTGATTAAGTTATTTATTAACAACTTGGTTGAAACTTCATTATATCCTTTTTACGCGAAGGCACACATTTGTGATGCGTGTCGATCCGGTTACTCAGCTACATCATGTTTTCAACTGACTACTAGCTCTATTCATAACCTGAAGGCTAGCAGAATAGTGGTTATTGAACACTTATTAAACACACCTTTTTTTGTTTCCTACGTTGTTGCTTTAAACTATTCGTTTCCATAAAAAATTACTAGTTAAGCTACTTAGCTAAAAGGCCTCAAATTATGAATGAATGTGACAATCTATAGGGTGCTAAATTTACACTAAGTCCTAATTAGGCTGTATATTTATCCAAAGGCTGTTCACAACCTAATAGACTATGTCCCAAATTAAAAAAATTCACTCAATCTAAGCCATTGACACATTCACACACTTCACTCCATTCAACCTAATACTATCATACAGTATGCAAAATTCACATATAAAAGAAAAACACAAAATTCCTCCCCACACTTAAACAACACATTGTCCTCAATGTGAGAAGGAAACACACATGACACATACATAAACGAAATGTGAAAAAAGAAATTAAAATAACAAAGAACAGATAAAATTAACTATAAAATAAAAATAAAAATAAAAATAAAAAAACAGAAAAATAAACAACATAAAAGAAAATAAAATTGACAAAATTTTTAGGTTAGACTTGAATCCTAAGGAGATGGAGGTGGTGATGGTGTGAGAGGTGGTAATTGAACACCTTGAGCTGATGGAGTTGGCGGATCTCTCAACTCTGACGTCTTTGTGCACGCATCACTTCCTTTAGTGTTCTATTAGTTTTGGAGATTACCTCCAAAACCTTTTTCCAACGTTGGTCCTCTTCTTTCGATTCCTCGCTTGTTGATGCCTCCTGTGCTCGCCTAGGAGGTGCGGAGCTTTTGCTTGCCTGACTCGCTCTGGTCCACATATGTGTCTTTTCATTAATTTCCCGTAGATTCATGTTGGTAGAGTGAATGATCTCTGCCCGAAATAGATGATGGTGGTCAAGGAACTTGAGAAGATGCACTATTAACCCCCTTCGTTCCACATCAAAATGCTTTGCAATGGCAAAAACTAGGTATCCTATTTCAAGATGGTTGCTCCGTCTTCGCAGAGTCGCAGCAAGAGCATTCAGTACATGCGTGGATGTGCATATTGGAATACTATGGTCCATACACCACAATATGAATAGTTCCTTGATGGAACACTTGTTGGTCTCTAATTTGTCAAAGCCCAGCTGACACATAAATTTATGCAGTAGCAAGTATTTATAGGACCAAATAATATTATTATGGGCATTTTTGGCATAAAAGCGCTCAATGTCAGTAACTTGTGCCAGTATTGGGAGGTACGGAAGTCATCATGTTGGTCGACAATGGTGGATTCAAGGAATACACATATGTCACATATGATCTCTACCATTAATTCATACGCTCGCTGCCTCAATCTAAACCTTAATTCCTTAGTGTTTTTGGATCAAAGGTCAAGGATGTGAAAAACTCTAGGGTAAGCTCTTCATAAACGGGGAATTGGAATCTAATGAATTGATCTCACTAGATCCTCTCTGCTAAGTTCTTTACCGGCTGATGCACTTCTATCCTATCCAATGTATGAAAATCAAAGTATTTAGGCACAACAATTTGCCTAGAATGAAGGGAATGAAAACAAATACCTTCCTCCTCGGTGTAGATAGGAAAAGGAGCTCCAAAGTCTGCTGCTCGGTTTCTTCTCCCCCAGCCGGTGACTTGTTGTGCTTCGTGAGGCTCCCATCGGGCGGTTTGCTTGATACGAAGCATGATTGGTTTGGGTTTGGAAAGTTAACGGTTGAAAAATTCTAGAGAGGTGTTAGAGCATTTGAAAGTTGGAGTTCTAGAGAGATAAACTAAAAATGAAAGTTAAGGTGAAAGTTAAGTAAGAATTGAATAAATAGGTGGTAAAAAGGGTAAAATAGTAAATGTGTCAATTAAAATTAACATCCTCCACTTTTTGTGCATAGTCGCAGGTCACGATCGTGGCATGCGGCGTACCACCGAAGGAAATCTCAATCGTAGGCAACAATCATGACCTGACAGGTCACGATCGTGGCTAACGCCTGTATCATGATACCAAGTCCTTCTTCCAATTCTTTTTCTCTTTTAGTTCATAGTTCTTTTTCATTTCTCTTAATATGCTTGCGTACTCTTCCCCATGATTCTAAAATCCTATTCCCCTTTTTTCTTTTATTGAACCAAAACAAGAATGAACCTAACTATGAAATTCAACTAATCTCAAAAAAATAAACAATAAACTAATTTTTCCATGGGTTGCCTCCCATGTAGCTCTTCTTTTAATATTGGTAGTTCGACACTCCTTTAAAGCTCAAGGTGGTTAGAATGACTGGTTTGATGGTAGCGTCGTTATTAATCACAAAGTCTGAATATTTGTTACCATATTGTAACTACCACCTTCCTTGAAATTTTCCTTGCCTCGCCTTCTCCTTAGCTAGCGTTTCTTTTGGAAAGCATTTGCAGGAACCTCAATGTCTTCCCATTCTTCTCGAGGTTTGGGTTTGTTGCAATCCACTGGAGTTGAAGGAACTTCGTACTCTCTGACAGCCACCTTAAAGGTTAGTTGCTCCTTCCCTATTTGTAGTGTCAGTTCACCCATCCACATCAATAATTGAGTGCACAGTGGCTAAGAACGGTCATCCAAGAATAATTGTAGTATCCTCATCTTCATTGATATCTAAAATATAGAAATCCGTCAGAAAGGTAAAATTATCGACATTGACCAGAACATCTTGTATGATTCCCATCGATTTAAGTGAAGTCTTATCGGCCATCTTAATCAAAAACTTCATTGGCACTAACTCTTGTAACCCCAATTTATGACTGAGAGTGTAGGCATTGCATTTATGCTCGTGCTTAAGTCTGCGAATGCCCTATCTATGATGATCTTGTTGATACTGTAGGGGATGTGGATCATCCTTCTTCACTATGTTAGGGGTGTCTTATAGTATTCACTCCTTCCCCTTCCCTGTGATGGACTGTGTAATTTCATATAACCTGTATTCATTCCGTCACTTCCTCAACTTTGTTTGGCTCGATTTCTTGTAACATTACTGCTTCCCTTTTGGCATACAATTCCTTCTAAGACAAAAATTGGTGCGAGAATATCCGTTGAGTTACTACACCGATTTGCTCACAGTCTTAATTGGAAGGTCGTCTTTAACTACTTGACCTTCTCTTTTGTCTACCTCTTCCAGTTCCTAGTTCTGTGTCTAGCTTATAACCATAATACGCTCCTTTGGGTTTGATTCAATGTTGCTTAGAAGAGTTCCAGCGTTCCGAGTTGAAATTGATTCCGTGAGCTGCCCTACTTGGACTTCAAAATTATGGATAGATGAAGCATAATTCTTTGTGAATTGCTCAAATTTACTCTCGAGCCTCTTATGTGCTTCCTCCATTCCTCCTATCTTATCCAAAATTCTGTCCAATTTTGAATCCATCAAGCTTGTTTTGTCCTGTTGAAAGCTCGATTGCCCTTAAGGCCTAAACTGCCCTCCATTATTGTTGTTCAACTAGGAGAAGTTAAGGTGATTCTTCCACCCAAGGTTATATGTGTTGGAGTAAGGATTATTACCCCCTCTACGTCCAAATTAGGCCCCCATATAATTAACTTGCTTTGGGTTGTCGTCTCTCATCA
Organism: Erythroxylum alaternifolium; assembly: GCA_027478495.1. NCBI lineage: Eukaryota > Viridiplantae > Streptophyta > Magnoliopsida > Malpighiales > Erythroxylaceae > Erythroxylum > Erythroxylum alaternifolium. Next base: position 15,567 of record JANIIA010013452.1, on the reverse strand, counting down.
GATAGTAGTCCACCGTATCGTGATCTAATTGGCCACATAACTCACACTTCAATTATGTGGCCTTTACTGTAGTTAAGGATGACATCTTAATATTACTGACTTGTCACATCAAGTTGTTGATTTTAGCTTGCATTTTTGTCATCTGATCGATAACAACAACTCCCTTCTACTCCCTAAAGTTAGTAGGTTGTCTACTATGTTCAATAGCCCATAAACAGGTATTGCTGGCCATATCCTCTATTAAGTCCTCTGCTTCATCGACCATCTTTCTTATTAATGATCGTCCTGATGCTGCATCAATGGTGCCTCTAGTGTGTGGGTTCACTCCATTGTAAAATGTCTGCAGTAAGAATTCCTTGGGTAAATTATGGTGTGGGCATCTCGTCTGCAGGTCCTTGTAACGCTCCCACACTTCATAAATAGATTCCCTGTCACCTTGTTGGAAGTTTGTAATTTCCTTAATAATTTTGGTAGTCTTTGTTAGTGGGAAGTATTTAGTTAGAAAGACACGCACTAGCTGGTCCCATGTTGTAATGTTAGCGAGGCTCAGTGAATGATACCAAGCCTTCACTTTATCCCTAAGCATGAAGGGAAATAACCTAATTCTCACTGTGTCTTCCGACATCTGGTGATACTTGAAAGTATCACAGATCTCAAGAAAACTCACGATATAAGTGTTTGGGTCTGCATTTACAAGTCCATAGAATTGGACATTCTGTTGAAGCATGTTCAGGAGGGCTGGCTAAATTTCAAAGGAGATCGCTGGAACAAGAAATCTAGCCACTCCTTGGTTCGTAGGATTGAACCCTAGCCTTGTAAAATCCATGAGGATCCTCTGTTATTGCTTACCAAGGTTGACTTCTTGATCTGTGTTTCTTTGGAATTCCTTGGCCATTTGTGCTTTCTTGATCTCTTCTTCTTCTTCTCGTGGAGCTTTCCCATGTGTTCATCCTAAATGAGTTATATCTAAATCTAAAGTCTACATTGTACGACTTGAACCCCTCATGACTCGTGTTCATACAAAAGCACGATTCCTAAGTAAAACTAACAAAATAAAAAAATTTAAAACTACTATAATGCCTTAAACTATAGAACTAAATTGCCTTCCCCGACAACGGCGCCAAAAACTTGTTCGCTCAAGGTTACACGTGCTAAGTTTTACTAATTATAACCTTGGGAATTATCGCAAGTGCACGGGTCTTTCACGTAGTACCTAAGGTGTCGATCCCATGAGAAAGGGAACTAGTCCTAAAATCTAATGGCAGCTAAGTTCGCAAAACCTAATTAAACAACTACTGTAGAAATTAAAATTAATCAATAATCAAATATGAGAAATTAAAGCACCAAAGAATGAACAAAATAGCCAGCTCACATAAATAATCTGAAACTCAACCTAGAAGTGACCAATTGAGAGAAAGGGGGAATTAATTCGAAACTAAAGAAAATCTACCCAGGTATGTAATTTTTGACTTAAAGGGCCTAGACGGTCCTAGGGTGAATTAATCTATCTCGAGTTATAATTCTCAACCCTAATTAATAATCCCTAATTCAAATTATGGAAATTGTGATATCTTGATCCGCAATTGGTCGAAAACCTAAATTAGTTCTAAAGTTGTTTATTAACCTACCAGGAATCTGTGTTCAATCTCTCGTTACATAACTCTACCGATTTGATTCAACTCTCTACCTATCGATTTACCTAATTCTCGTTAGCCTAAATCGATGATTTTTACCGGACTTACCCTCTCAATTTGTTGCCAAGTTATGAAGAATCAAAATTGAATCACAAATAAATCGAATAAAACACAATCAAATAAATTTTATTAATCTCAGGAATAAAAACCCGAAGGTGAGTTTAGACAAAAGATCAACACTCAGCGACAATATTTCTAATCAATATCCAAATCTCATACATTAATGAAATTGAAATAAAAAAATAGAAGATATTGTCAGAATGGATCTCGAATGTAGCGACTGCTAGAAACCTCCTATTTTAGGAAGTTCGTCGCATCAAACGTATCTCCGTGCCTCTCTTCCTTTGTCTCCTTCCTTAATCGCTTGAACTCTCTCTAAGCCTCTCTCAGATTTTTATAGAGTCTCCCTTTTTGTACAGCTCTCTCGGCTCTCTAAAAACTACGAGTGGCTGCTAAGTATTTTTCTATTTATTCTGTATCAGCCCTAGGTCAAACTCAGGGTCAAAATGGCCCAAAAAACACCTAACATTGAGTTTTCATCTTAGCTCGATGTAGGGCACAATTGTGGCTCTGACTTCCATGATCGTGGCCAACATTTTAACCTTTTTGTCACGATTGTGGTTTGAGGTGCAGGATCGTGGCCTGACTTGACACTCTTTGTCAGGATCGTGGCCCCTAGTGCATGATCATGGACTCTTGCTACTGGCTCTTCCTCTTCTGTCAAGATCATGGCCAATGTGCACGATCATGGCCTATTTCTTTTAGCCCCAAACTTTTTAAATCTTCACATTCTTCCCTGTTTTTGCAACACTAGCACACGCATCAAGGTACCTTAAAAGTATACAAATTAAGCTTAAAGATTCACACTAACCCATAAAAATAATTAAACACATAAACTAACATAATTGAAACCTAAATACACACTAAACACTCAAAATAACATTAATTACTTAACAAATAAAACCCCAAAACACAATACAAATCAAAACTATCATTTTTCCTTTTATTTTGCTTTATGCCAACTTACTTGTTTGTTCTTCTCACATTGAGGATAATGTTTTTTCCAAGCATGGGGAACTTTGCACTATATTTTTATTTTGAATGTGAATTTTGCATATTATATGATAGTTTTATTTTTGCTTAGGTTTTCATGATGTAACTGGTGTGAATGTGTCAATATCTAGGACTTAATGGAATCAATTTAGCTTTGAACATAGTCTTTTAGGTTGTAAAGTTTTATTGGCATGTGAAATTAGTGTCCTAGGTTGCTTTGGTTAGATATGCATATTAAATAGGATATGATATTAGTTCATTTACCCTAGTAATTTGCCATATACTTTTATAATTTCAAGTTAATTAAATAAGTAGCATTGTTAGTATCCTTTCATGAGAATGATTAGCTAAAGAAATAAGGTAGGCAATAAAATGTGAAAAAATGTACATCTTTAATAAATAATTATTCCACTAGCCTTCGGGTTATAAATAGAGAAAGTAGCTAGTTAAGAATGTTATCTAGCTAAGTAACTAGGGGGTATTCATCACAAAGTTTGCCTTCACATTAAAAGGCTAGAAAGATATTCCAACCAAGCCTACTAATAAAACATGACCTAGTTGAGTGACTGGGGGACATTCATCACAAAAGTTTGTCGTCGCATTAAAAGACTAGGTCAATGTTAATGAAAATTAACAAAAAAAAGTGTTTTGAAAAATAAAACCTATCGATCTTTATGAGTAGATTAAATTTTTATGAGAAGCAAGCTAGGGATAGTTACAATTTTGATTGAATAACTAATTATCAATATGTGTATGCAAGTGCTAGGGGTGAATGAATATTATGTATATTTAATCCGAAGAGCTTAGCCTCAGATTTCACAAGTTGATAAGTTAGAACAACTTGAAGGTTTGTGTTTGAAGTTAAATTATTTTTGTGAAGTTAATGCCAACATACCATTATTGCATATGCGTATTGATACGTGTTATTATTTGGTATATTTTTGTTTTGTTTTGATTTGTTTTTGCTTGGGGACAAACAAAAGTTCAAGTATGGGGATGTTGATAGTTATAGTTTGCATTATGTTTTAATGGGTCATTTATTATGTTTTTAGTTGTTAATTAGATTATTTGTGCATGTTTAGGTTTAGAATGTAGTTTAGGGCATGTTATTCGGCTTTAATTTTGTGCGTTTAAGGTTTTTTAATAACTTTGTTAGTGTTTGAGATCAGGTAAAGAATATCGAAGAAGATTTGGAGAAAGCTTAGAGGAGTAGCCAAGGCCACAATCGTGACATACCAATTTTGATCATGACAGAAGCAACCCATCTGGTGTCAAGATCTTGACGTGATAGAAGCTAAATAGGACCAAGTCACCATCATGACTCAATGGTCATGATCATGACAGAAGCTAACCACTATGGGTTACAATCATGACTCATTGGCCACAATTATAACAGAAGCCTAATTTTAAGTGTCACAATCATGGCAAGCGTGGTAACAGATGTGGGAACTACTTTTAAACATAACTTTTCAAAGTTTATTTTAGACATTTGGGCAAAGTAAAACCTAGTTTCTACCCTAAATGGAAACATAATATAAAATAGTAAGAAAGAAATCCTAAAGGGAGAGCCTCCATTTGATACATTTGGAAAGAACCAAGGAAGAGAAGAGAAGAGGAGAAAAGAGGAGAAAGGAACAAGGAGTTATTGTTGTTATTGCCACTCCCAGTCCACTCCATATTATCTTTCTTATTCCATCTTGTTATTTCTTTCATTTGATGTACAAGATGGATATGATGATGATGAATTTCTGTTTAAGGATGTTTTAAACTCTTTCAAGGATTTTTTTTTGAATCAATGTTAATTTGACTACTTTTGGTGTTAAGGCATTTGGTATTGTGATTATTTGTCATATTTGCATGCTTCAGTAACAAATTGAGAGAGTGAATTAATAACAAAATGATTAGGTTGGGGTAATGAGGGTTAACAATCTAATAGATCATAAAAATAATCAAATCGGTAATTTGTACGAAGACAGATCTTATATGAAGACCCAATTGCCTATTAGAGTACTCAAGATCTAATTGAAATATGGGCTATTTTTGTTAATTGATAGATTGCAAATTCAATATTTTGATTCAATCAGGGTTTAATGATTAGAACTCGAGAGAGAATAATCCACCCTTTGAAATTTTAGGACTAATACTGATTAACTCAAAAGTAATCAAGTTAGCATTTGATGATAGGATAAATCCCCTTTTCTCATAATTGGTTAATCTTACTTGTGTGATTTTTTATTTGTCAATTGGTTATGCTCAATTTTGATTTCCTTGCACTAATTTAAAATTTCAATTTTCAATCTATCCATGTTCAATTGCTTAATTTTATGCTCATTTTTATTTTCATTTTAATTACAGTATTAGGACTTAGAAAAGTTAGGATTCGATTAGTTCTCTAATTCCTTATGGGATGGACACCTTATATATTACACTTTTTATAATTGTAAAACTTGCTCAATAAAATGTAAGGATCTATTTCCATTTCTATTTTTGGAGGGTCGTTTTGGAACTTTTGGCCTAAGTAAAACCTATTTTTTACATTAAAAGGAAAAAATAGTATAAAAGGAAAACAAATGACCTGATTAAGAGAGCCTCCATTTGTAACTTTTGGAAAGAACCAAGAAAGAGGAAAGATGAGGAGAGAAGAAGAAGAAGCTGATAGTGGTAGATTGCACAATCTTTAGTGGGTAGTTTATTATGTTTTTAGCTATTAATTGAATGTTTAGTGCATGCTTAGGTTAGGATTTTGTTATTTAGTTAAATATTTGTGTTTTATGTGTTTTGTTGGTTAGAGCACACAATTAAGCTTCAATTTTATATGTTTGAGGTGCCTTGACATATTTGCTAGTGTTTCAAGGCAAGTATCAAAGAATGAAGGAGAATCAGAGGACCGAGGAAAAACCCATGACCACGATCATGATAGAAGCAAGATGGAGCTACCAGGATCATGGCCAGTTTACCGTGATCATAACAAAAGTTGAAATCAAGTGTCATAATCATGGCACTGTAGGTCACGATCGTGCAGTGCCACGATTGTGGCCTACACAATAACAAATGCAAACGATCTTCTAGATTCAAGTATTAGAAGGACTTTTTAGACTTGAAAAAAACCCTGGGATTGCTCAGGATAGAAAATAGTATATAAACAAAAGAAAATAACCCTAAAAGGAGCTCCATTCTATGCTAATTTTGGGAAAACTCTAAGAACAAGAAGAAGATAGAGAGAAAAAGGGAAGAGCAAGGAAGAAGACCTGTTTAACCTTTATCTTTCCAAGTTTATTTCTTCTTTTCATCTTTCATTTTTGTTTGCTTAAATGTATAAGATTGAGATAGATTGTATGACAATGGATTTAGGATTGATTATAATGTTCTAACTTTTCTTTAGGAATTTTGACTTGATGTAATATTACCCTATTTATTTTAAGTTAATTTTTATGCTTAAAATAAGTTATAAAAATACCTAGGTTATCCTACTCGCAAGTATATATGGAAGTTGTAGTTGATTACCTAGGGTCGTCTCCTGCGGAGATGAAATTGGTCCACTCAAATTAACCTTGAACAAAAATAAAAATAGATGCAATCATAATCACTCTATCCCAATTTGTTGAATTAAGGCTTTAAAGAAAATCACAAAATTAAATTGAAAGTAAACTAATTTAACTGGAAGCAAAACGAATAGATTAATCGAATTGGGAAAATTTTTAGAATTAACTTCACTAATTTAATCTCCTATGCATTACTAAGGGTAAACAATTGGCTAGTTGTCTTACTAAAATCGCTAACTACATTTTAAAATCAATTCAAATAATAAACTAATCTAACTTTCGTATTCAACTAGTTTATCATCCAAATTAATTATTAAACCTAATTCATAATTGCCAATTAAGTTAATATATTTCTAAATCTTAACCTAAGCATCCATAGTTTGATCATGCTATTACATCCATTCAGTTCAGAAACTGTAGCAAACATAAGATAACACACAGTCCCTCAATCATACATATTTGACTAAAATAGCTACATTAATTCTCAAGAGAGAAATCAGCTTATCATAGTATAAACACAGTTCATCATCTCCATACACTTTAATCCCATGTTACTGTCAACAGAAAAATGTAAAAGCAATAAACAAAATGAACACTAAAGATAAACTAACTAAGCAACAAAGCAATCACAGAGAAAATAAGTCTAACAGGTGGAAGATAAATGAATTAAACAATAGCATTAAAAGTTGAAATAAAGATGAGAAAACAAAATGAAGACTTTCAGATGCAGAAGTTGATGGTGAATATCTGGCCAAACTCAAGCTATCTGATGTTCGCTCTCTCCTTCTACCTCTACTCTCTTCTTGGCCAGCTGAATGGTTGCTCAAATTCACTAAGATTTAGCTTTAGCTCTCGCTTCCTATCTTTATCCCTAGCTTCTACCTCTCTGCTATGTTTCTCTCTTCCTCACTCATGTTTCTATTCTTTCTTCTCTCAGCTAAAGCCCTATTTCTTTGCCTCACTTCTCTCTATCTTTATCCTCGAATAAGTCTGTCTATGTCAAGAATGTGGAATGTAGTGTCTAGAGTGTGTGTGTCACTCCTTCCCATTTCTTTATTTGTAGTCTCCTTTTAGGTCTAGGTTTGACACTTAACCCGGCAATTGTCCTGTAATAAATTAGCGAATTAAAGGAGAACTTATCACGGGGGTGAGTATGGCAGTCACGATTGTGACCCATGACGATGTAACGCACACCTGTAAGTTACAAGGTCACACCTGTAACCATGTAATGCATGCCTGTGATTTGCATCGTCACAGATGGGACCAAGTAATTATATGTTTGGCCATGCAATTAACATGTGTGGCATGCAAAAATTTCTTTTGATTTCCATGCAACATTCACAAGATAATCTAATTAACAATCATGCAATATTCACACCATTTCACTCAATTCATGCAATATTCACACCATTTTCACACAAGGATTTGTAACCAAAATCAAGCTATGTAGGCAATTAAAGCAACAAAAACTAGACATAACAATTCTCCCACACTTAAACTATGCTTGTCCTAAAGCAAAATAAAGAACATGAGAATACACAAGAACAACCAATGAAAACAAAAATTTTCCGAAATAATAGTCAAAGATATCAATGATAGTTTCAATAAACAAAACCTAAGAACTTGAAACTCATAATACTCCATGAACAGACTATTCTTTGCATATTTATCCAAAATCAACAATTACTTCAATTTAAAAAACCATTAACAAGTGTGATAAATACTCACTCCACTTTCCATTCTCTCAAGCATTCAACAGTAGGATATATTCACTCATCATTCATTTCTTGTAAGGCATCATCTATAAGCTTGCTTACTAATCCAATCTCCACCACTCTTATCAAACACAAACATCAATCCGAAGGTCTTATTTGGTTGTAATGGGGCTAATATAAAGGTAGGAAAAAGGAAAATTACAGTTTAAAACCACAACACAAATTAAGCATTTAAAATGATATAAAATAATGAACCATAAAACACTCAATTTTTCCTCTCATTTAACAAAATTAACACTTCCCATTTTTACTTCTCTCCTTTTCTTTTCATTTTCTATTCATCTTCTCTTCCTTCTTTTTCTTTTCTATTTCTTTTTTTTACTTTTTTTTTCTTTTTGTCTTACTTTTTTACTATATTTTTCTTCTTTTTTTAGAAGAAGATCAAGTTTAGAAAAGGAAAAATGTATAGGAGATATAAATTATTACAACCCTACCCATTCCTAACTCAAAAGCCAACTATATGCTATGATTCCCCTACACTTGTTCAAACAATTATTCGTTAAACCTAATCATACCCATTCAAATGCTCAAATTTCCTTATGGTAGATACAAAGAAGAGGATAAATAATTAAGGTCAAGGCTCATATTTTGGTTTAAAGAAAGAAAAGATTTCACATTAAGCTCAAAGGGGCTCACTAAGTGTAATATTATGGTGGCTTTTTAAGCAAAAGGGCTAAATCCTAATTGCCTTAATCATTTCAAAGTTTGCATAAGATTTTGTGATCTCAACTAGTATTTACAAGCAAGTTTTAAAGTTCCTTGATCGTAAAAGAACACTCTCAACAAAGAATACTTGAATTTGGTGTTTAATAGTTCAAAAAGGCTCAAATTCTTACCAAATGAAAAATGTCATTCATCGTTCACAACAAGCTAATATCCTTTTAACTGAAATCCAAGTTAACCAATCTAAGCATGCAAGTATACTCATTCACTCATATTATGCATTTCTAATCTCGATTGAATTTATGTTATAACCTACATCTCTAACTATTAAATAGGAAAACAAACATATAAAACACATAATAAATATTTTCTAATGAATACTCCCCGCCACATTTAAATATCACAGTGTCCCTAATGTGATAAGAAAATAAAAGAGGGATCTAAGATGCAAAAAAACACGAACAAGAACAGAGATTAAAAATAAAATAGATTAAAAACAAGTAATAAAAAAGGAAAAGGATAGAAATACAATACTAAGATCGAAGTGGAGGTTGTCTGAAGCAAACATTCAAATTGGCCATAAAGGTTCTAATCTCTGCTACCCTAGCCTCAATGTTGTGAAGCCTCTCATTTGTTCACCATTCAAATGCTATCAATTGATTTAGCAGGGCTTGGTACTCTCTAGAAGTATTTGGAGAAGTCAGATGCATGGCTTCGAGTTGTGGAACATCATTTTCTTGTGTAGTTACACTTCCACAACTTGACCTTGCTTGTTGTTCGAAGTCTTCCTTGTGTCATCATGGATAAGAGCATAGCGATCACCTTACCACTTGATAACCTTCATCGACAACAAAGATTTCAAGTCGAGACTTGAGTTGCTTGAAACTAGCTGCATTGGCATCCTCTTAGTTAGTAAGGCAAGACATTCAGTAATTTGTGTCACGAATGCCCTAACTACTATTTTACCTGCACTACCTTAAGCCATTTTATTTAAATGAACACCTAACCAAATCTTGACATTAAAAGGCCTAGCATGTACCACACACCACAAAATAAATAATTCAGTGTTGCAAAATACCCCATTACTATCTCCTCTATTGAATAATGTAAAAGTTAAAAATCGATGAAGACAGTAAAGGGCAAGGTCCACGATGGAAGATGATTTAGATCAACTTGGGGAAAACACTTCCCTAAAAGTGGTCAATTGGGACAAAAATTTGCTAGCCATAAAATCCTCAAGATATTCATATAAGTCACTATTTAGAAAGCCAAAAGTAGCATTCAACACTTCTAAAGTGATCAAATGATGTGCATTCATCAAAGGAAATTTAAGACTACCTACAGTGTCCTTAGAAATAGTTTCACGGACTACTTCTAAAGTTCTCAAAAACTCTAATGTCAATTCCACATAAGAATTTTTTCTAAATCCAAAAAATAATTCCCAACCTATATTTCGTATCAACTAATTATGGACTCGATCAAATATTCGTAATTCAACAAGTTCTTGAAAATGAAAAATCCATTCAGAATAATTTGATGATTCTAAAGACATACCTTTGTTAGTGCTCCCTAGTTTAAAAGTTGAGGCACAAGATACCTGAATTTGGGAACCGTTGATAATATGGTGGAGACAAGGAAACTCTAGGTTATCTTATTCTTGGAGGCATATTCAGCTGCGTTAGTAGAAGCAATGTGGGTATGGTTCTGCTGCTGGTGGTGGCATAAGCGTGAGTTATATAATAGAACTTCATTCCAGGTATGAAGAACTTACCTACAAGAACCTTATCATGAAGATGTTTTGTTCTTTCCTTATAAATTTTAGAATTCTCGTAATCCTCACTCTAGAGTTCATTTAATTCTAAAAGTTAAGCAAATGCTCCCATCTCTCATCATCTAGATTCAGGTTAACCATCTTAATTGCCCACAAAGCCTTATGCTCAATCTTGACTAGTAAATGTTAAGCCATCCTAAAAATAAGTCGATAAGGGCTCATTCCTAAGATAGTTTTATAAGTCATGCGATATGCCCATAGTGCATCATTTAACATTGTTGACCAATCATTTCGTGATGGGCACACAATCTTCTCCAAAATCCCCTTAATATGTTTGTTACTTTATTCCACTTGTCCAAAAGTTTGTAGATGGTAGGGAGTCTCCACCTTATGAGTTATGGAATATTTCTTCATAAGCTTCTCGAAAAGCTTATTGCAGAAAGGACTTCCTCCATCACTTATGATTTCACACGAAATTCCGAACCTACTAAAAATATTTTACTTCATAAATTTAAAAATAGCATGAGCATTATTAGTTTGGGTGTGTATTTCTTCTACTTGTTTAGAGTAGTAATCAACTGCAACAATTATATATTCAAATCCTTATATATATTCAAATCCACATCGAATAATTCAACAGTCAATTAGTTAGTTAGGGGCATTTCATTTCTTCTACTTATATGTCCAGTTCGTTAGCATTTATTACATTTCAAGAAGAGGAAATGAGCATTCTTAAACATGGTAGGCCAATGCAAACTGCTTTGAAGAATTTTATAAGCAGGTTTTTGCCCTCCAATTAAAAAGGCCTCCACAGTGGAGTACATGGCAAATAGTTAAAACACTTACCTGCTCATCCTCTAGAATGTACCTCCAAATGATTTCATGCCTGCAAATCTAGTAGAGGTATAGATCATCCCAAAAGTAATACCTACTTAAGTGAAGGAATCTTTTCCTTTCTTAAGAAGCCATGTTAGGTCTAAAAATGCCACATGCAACATAATTCACATACTTAGCATACTAAGGCACTTTACTTATAGTAAATAACTACCCATCAGGAAAGTTCTCAACAATTGCATAATCTTTTTATTGTTTCAAGAGTTTCCAACTTAAGACCTATTATAGAAAAATTATTCGTAATAATATTATCACCCCCTTTTTTATCTTTATCTCCACATCAAACTCTTTTAACAAAAAAATCAATCTAATTAACCATGGTTTTGTAAGCATTTTGGTGAAAAGATGTCTAAGAGTTATATGGTCAAAATGGATTATGATCTTTGACCCTAACAAATAAGGTCTAAATTTTTCCAATGCAAAAATCACAGCTAGCAACTCTTTCTTAGTGGTTGCGTAATTTAGTTATGCATCACTCAAAGTTAAGCTAGCATAATAAATTATACAAAAAGACTTCTCAACTTTTTGGCCCAAAATAGCTACCACAGTAAAATTAGAAGCATCACACATAATTTCAAATGGTAAAGACCAATCAGGAGCCATAGCAATTAGTGTAGAGATCAATTTTTCTTGAAGAACATAAAGGCATTAAAGCATCCCTTATTAAAATAAAAATGGATGTCTTTCGCTAATAATTGGCGTAAAGGACGAATTATCTTAGAAAAATCTTTGATAAACCTCCTATAAAATCTAACATGTCCTAGAAAATTTCTAATACCCTTTACAGAAGTGGGTGGCAGAACTTTTTCTATAAATTCAATTTTAACCTTATAAATCTTGATTCCCTTTTTTGATACAACATGAAGTAGGATTGTTCTTTATTTCACCATAAAATGACTCTTTTCCCAACTTAAAGTTAAGTTGTGTTCAACACATCTTTTAAGCACACGAGTCAGCTTATCTGGGAAATCATTAAAAGAGGTACCAAAGACTGAGAAATCATCCATAAATACATCAATAAAGTCCTCAATCATGTCTGAGAAAATGGAAAACATGAACTTTAAAATGTTGCAGGCACATTACATAGCCTAAATGGCATCCTCCTAAAAGTGAATGTCCTAAATAGACAAGTGAATGTCGTCTTTACTTGGTCCTTAAGAGCAATTGGTATCTAGTAATTACCTAAATGACCATCAAAAAACTAATAAAAATCATGTCCAAGAAGTTTATCGAACATTTGATCAATAAAAAGGAGAGGAAAATGGTCCTTTTTGGTCGTTACATTTAGTTTCCTATAATCAATACACATTCTCCACCCAGTGGTAGTCCTAGTAGGCACTAACTCATTTTTATCATTTCAAATAATAGTAATGCCAAAATTTTTTGGAACCATATCCACTGGGCTCACTCACTCACTATCTGCAGTTGGATATATTACTCCCTTATCAAGCAGGTTCAGACTACCTCCCACATATTAGGATTGAGTCTTGGATTGAGTCTTCTTTAGGTCTCTCTCACTAGTTTAGTGTAATATCTAGTTTTCGAAACATGCTTAAGGTTAGAACCCTATATCAAGCATGGCATATACATGCATAACATTAGCATCCATACACGAATTATAATTTGTACATATTACAAGTTAGCATATGCACTCAATTGACGTGTACCAGGGTATGAAAGATGTTAAATGACTATAGTGTGAATTGTGAATTATTATGTCTTAAATTTTGGTATGAATGAATTACAATTGTTAATTGGGAATTAATTATCATTAATTGGGAGATTGATGAACTAATATATGCATTTAGACTAAGACAAATACCTAGTGGTAGGATAAATTGATACATGAAAAATTAAGGTGTTAACCCTATAATTGAGTGACAAATAGGCTAGTAATTAATTGATAAATGGACCAAATATTATGTGACAAGTGGAACAATAATTAGGAGACATATAGACTGATTAATTGGTGACTAATGGAAGCATCTTAAGGAGATTAGTGGCAGCTTTTTAAGTGGACAAATAGGAGGCATTGCATGTAACATATGTCATAGTTTAATGAAGACACCTAGTATGTAATGAAGCAAAGTTTCCACTGGTTCCTTCATTCTCCTTCACCATCCAAATTGCTCCTACCTTTTCTCTATAATTTTCTTGAACCCTAGCTAAGTTTCTACACAAAAATCACACGTACGGCCTTCACAAAATATTCAAGAAACTAGCTGACTGATACTTTCACTTTGCTGCTAAAAAATCAACTAGTTTCACTTAAAATTTGTGATTGATCTTGCTTGCTTGGAAGGATAGATTATCTTGAAGTGTTGATCTGAATTGAAAACCTAATAAGGAAGTAGAAATTTGATCTTTATAACATGTTTAATATTATGAGGATGATGCTTGAATTGGAATGAAATGCATGTCATATTAGTGATGATATTTGTTGGAAACGTGTTGATGAATTTCAAAGTTTTTGTGCTTGTTTTTAGAGTATTAAAACTATGGCATTATAGGTTGAATTATGGATGAATTAGGTATGGATTTGATGTCTAATGAGAGTGAATTTATTCTAAAGGAAGATGATAGCATAGTGTTTGTAAATTGAGAAAGAATTGGGACTATATGCATGATAAGGTAAGTTAGTTTCTAGTTTGATTTTTGATGCATGAAAGACATTGATTTATGGGCTGTTAATTAAATAAGTTTGAGATAGAATTGAAGATGATATTGATGAGGAACTGATGTATAATTAGTGTGCAATTTTGGTATAACTAATGGACTATTATAAAGGTGCTTTGAATTTGGTATCAAAGTGAGAAAATCTGGAAAAAAATGTAAGAAACGGGTAGGCAACAATCGTGGCACCTATTGTATGATCTTAGATAGATACAGTAGCTTCTGTCATGATCGTGAGGAGGTACCCCATGATTGTGGGCAGGGTTTTTACATGGTAAATGGTGATTTGTGCAATGGTTAAACCATATAAAGACAAGTCACTCTAATGTGATGTATTTGGACTTGATTAAGGCTTGAAATAAACCTAGATTAATGCTTGATAAGTTGATTAAAGTATTTGATAAGTTGAAGATGTTAATTAATGTTATAAATTAAGGAAAAGATTGTTTGATATCAATGTGTCTAAGTTTGGATTGTAGGAGTATTAAAGGAATGAAGATGTTTATATGAGTGCAAATGTATCCCAAAGAATATAAATAATGCATTAGGAATGAATAAATGAGAATTAGGAATTATGCAAATACTTGTAATGCTAGGAAAGAGTTAGTAAATGCATGGTTAATGAATTGATCATGATCAAGTGTACTTAAGGTATTAACCTAATTGTGAACAAGATATGAGGTTTGAATAATCATGAATTGTGATTATGGAAACATACTCGGGAAAGTCATTGAGCATGCATTGAATATAGCACACAAACACAAACACACACACACACACACACACACACACACACATATATACAGAATTGAATATGTATTTGAATGATTGACTTTATAATATAAATTATGTGTGAATTGTATTATTCTAGATGCTTAAGACGAATTCTATAATCCTGACATTGTCAGTCTATCCAGGAAATAGCATAAACTAGATTTCATTTCTGCTTAACTCCCAGTTATTGAACTATTAATGATCTGTTTGTGATAATTCCAGACATTAATATTCCGAGAAGTTTGATATTTGGGAATGTATTGGGAGTGTTTTAAGTGCATATGATTCTGAAAGATTTCTGAATACTCAATATAAGTGTTGAATACCAGACTTAGGTTTTATGACATATGATTCTAATTGTGCAACATGAATAAATTTTATTTATGGCAAATTTTGTGATTTGATGCATTACATTGATATGCATGATCAGATAAAGGCATTGTGACTGGAGTAGCCAGTTCTGAAAGAGCTTAAAGCTTAGAAATCTACATGTAAAGCCTATCTCTGTGATTAATAAGGCCGGTATCCACAATGGGTATGGGACAATATCTATATCTGATTGAGCCCGATATCCACAAGAGATATGGTACAGTGAAAGGCGCTCAGTCACAATAAATAATAATGAAAGTGGAGTCTCATATGCATCTGCATTTGTACATGTATGATTATAAATCCATTTTTGGAATTGTGATGATAAAGTGATATGTTATATTTGAGTATTTGTTAAT
>JANIIA010013433.1:0-13533 GCA_027478495.1 Erythroxylum alaternifolium | reverse complement strand
TTGGATCTTTAATTGCTTTTCTACCATGATGGCCTTATGCAACAACTCATCCATGTCAAGGAAATTTTGTAGCTCTACAATGGAAGCAATTTCAGTGCGTAAACCATCAAGAATTCTTCTCATGTTAGGTTCCATGTCTTCCTCAACATTGGCCCTAATGATAATGATCTCCATCTCTTGGTGGTACTCTTCAACACCCATAGATCATTGGGTCAATCTTTACAGCCGCTTGAACAAGTCTTGATAGTAATGACTTGGAACAAAGTGCTTTCTCATGATGGCTTTCATTTCTTGCCATCTGTAAATTGGCCTTTCATGATTCTGCCTTCTATTTACTTGCAATTGATCCCACCAAATACTAGCATAGTCACAAAATTTAACAGCAGCAAGTTTTACCTTTTCCTCTTCACTATATATATGACACTCAAATACATATTCTATTCTCCTCTCCTACTATAAATACAATTCAAGATCATTTTTTCTTCGAAAAGAAGGGATTTTCAATTTTATGTTGTCAAGTTCATTAGGAGAAGGAGCTTGTCTACCTCTCCTAGTGTTGGGGCCTTTATACTCTGATTGTACATCTTCATCTTCTTAATGGAATGCCCTTCTAGGACCTTTTGAGTTTGATGTGGATTGGATGTCATCCAACCTAGCATTCAACCTCTGGAATTGATCTTGCACAGCCTTCATAAAGACATTAAGATCTTGTTCATATGATCCATCTTCTTGAGACATGTTTATGAACTGCAAAATGTTTGTAAACAACAAAAAACAATATATACCTCACCACTCAACCTTATGTGTATACACTCAGCAAATGCCAAACAACTCATGTATCACACAAAATTTGGCTTTTTCTATAATGAAAACACTTTTGCCTTTTACCACTCAACTTGCTTTCTATAGTCTCCTTATTCGAAACAAAACACAATCAAATAGAAGCAATCAAACCAAGTGGTAGTCAAGACTAGAATCCCAAAATAAAGTTCTCAAAGAATCCAGAAGGTTAAATAGGTTGTGGAAAATAAAGAAGAAGTAAAGGATATGAATACGCAAAAGGAAAGAAAAATGATGGGAAAGTGGAGAAGCTTGGAAACCAAGGAAAAATAGTATGAGGAATGAATTAAGGCAGTGATTACAAAATAAAATAGGAAACTAAAGGCAAAATAGAAAAGTAATTGAAATAAGAAAGTGAAGCAAATAGGAAAGTAAGCAAGCTCCAGGCAATATAAAATAGGAAAGTACTCCACTTCTCTAGAAATTGCAACACACACAATCTGATTGTTTTCTTCTTTCTTTTGACGAGTTTTTTTTTGCTTTTTTTGACGAATTTATTTTTTTTCATTTTTTGACCTCTACTTCTTTTTTTATAGATAATTTGAAGTTCACACAAATAAATATGGAAAAAAAATGCAAAGGAATTTTCAGAAGCTGGATGCTCTCAAATTTCGACTTAGTGTAACTTTCTCTAGAAAGCTTGGATTTGAATGATTCTGAACTTGAAGGAACACCTATTATTCAGCCAAAAACTCAAAAAAAAAGTGAAAAAAATAATGGATGAGAAACTGACAGAGAAGAAAAACGAAAATAAATAACAAAAGGATAGTTATTTGAAATCTAGCTACCAAAGCGCTCTGATACCAAATGATGGGAGACCCAATAGGAACTTGTCCTAGAGAACCTTCAACAAGATTGGAACTACACCCGGGAACGACTAAAATCAAACACACATGGAAGCACAAGAAACAAAATTGAAAAGATAGAAATAGAAAACAAAGAGAAAAGGGGTTAGAAGAATGTTGGTTAATGGAAAGAACCCTAATAGACCTTGTCTCTTAGAACCCTAGAAAGAATGTTGGTCAATGGAAAGAACCCTCAGAGAACTTGTCTCTTAGAACTCTAACCTTGGGATGCAACAAAGGAAGACCGATCCTTCTATAAGCTAAGTATTCTCAAAGAATGCAAAGAAAGCAAGAACGCTCTCAATAATACTCAATAGTATTTCTAAATGAAAAATCCCCTTCCAAAGTACATTGAGGGTGCCTATTTATAGGAAAACTTCCTAACTTAATTTCCTAAAGAAGAAACTAAATAAAAGGAAACAAATCAATCCCTAAAAGGAAACAAAATAAACTTATAAAGGTGTTGACTAAATGACCTTCTTTTGAGGAAAACAAAAAGGAAACTAATTAAAACATGATCTAAACATATTGGACCTTATAAATCACATCCTTCTCCTTTAAGTAAATTCTCCCAATTGGACTTCATGTGGACCTTTGGACATTTCATGTTGGCCTTCAAGGAGTAAGACAATGCCTCTTGGACCTTTATGAGATGAAATCTGACTCAAAAACATGGGTTCTATCTCTTGAAGGTATTGGATCAAACAATTCAATGCTTGCTTCATTGCTTGGTGCCAACTCTTGTCATTGGGCCTCCAATATCTTGTAATGGATCTTTAGGAACCTTAGACTTGAATGTTAGGCTTTTGATATGAGAATTTCGTTCAGGCCCTTCCCTTGCACATTCAGACTTCAAATCTGATCCAATTTCAGCTCCTGAGCGTCCTTTTGCAAGCTCATGTCAATGGAAGTCAGATCCTAGGCTTCCTTGAGCCAAATCACACCATGTATGTTTCTCTTCTTGTTTTTCACATTCCCATGGTTCTCCATCAGGACTTCTCTACTATTGTTACTCCTTTGAATGAACTGATAAAAAAGAATGTGATTTTTACATGGGGTGATTCACAAGAGGTTGCTTTTAACACCTTGAAAGAAAATTTGATCAATGCTCCTCTTCTTATAATTCTTGATTTTTCTAAAATTTTTAAGGTTGAATGTGATGCTTCTTGAATAGGTATTGGTGTCGTTTTAATGTAGGATTCTAAACTCTTGCTTATATTAGTGAAAAACTAAGTGGTGCTGCTTTAAATTACTCCACTTATGATAAAGAGTTGTATGGTTTAAAAAGGTCTTTATTATTGCATGATTAGATTTCATACGCTTGAGATTGAGAAATCCTCTTATATGAATGGATCTATCATAATTGAAAGGAGTTATATGTAAACCTAGACATAGGCTAACATAATCCTCTAGATTAGTGTTAAACCTAATAGGGAAATTCATAAATCGATAACGCAACCCTAGGGTTTTAACTAGAAAGATTTCTATTAATCAACTGATGAATTAGTTGTTAGTAATCTCAAGAGAGTGTCCAATAATCGATAATATAAGTGCATGATAAAAGGTTAATAATATCTAAAGATTCTTAGGGGGATTCATTACCTAGATACTACTATTTGATATAGATTTTTCTTCGTCTTTTTCCTTATCCCAAGTTCATAATTGTTTATTCTTAATTTAGTTTAATTGTTTATCTTTATTCTTAATTAAAATTCAAAATATAATTCTTAGGTTAGATAATAGAAAAAAGGTAATGACTATTATTTACTATCTTCATGGGATAGACGCACTTACCTGTGCTAGTTCAGATACATCGTGCACTTACGGTTAATTCAATATTGATATAAGAAAAATATCAATCATGTAGCTTCATCCAAACATATAGGTTTTCAAATGAAACTTTATAGATGGTTGAAGTATGTTGCTAAACAATACTTTAATGACATTTTTTGAAAATTAATCCATATTGGCACATACATCATCTTGAGTTTCTCCATTTCCGTACTAAGTCTCTATTTTTCAAGAAAATTAGCTTATTTTTGATATACTAAGGGACTATCTAAAGTATCTTGTACATATCAATTTCTAAACTAAATTTAAAAATAAAGAGGTCTTTTTCATTAATGAGAAATTCCTCCATTTTGACTTCCTTCTTATGTCTTTAAGCCCATATATTTATTATTAGATAAGCTAATATTTTGTCCACAAAAAAACTAACTAGAATATAGAACCATTTATGGGGTCCAACCTTCGGAATTTCCACAAGTGGGAACACTATAGTGTTGCCTTCTAACATTGAAGAAGGTAGATGCCTTAATTATCAAATGGGTATGGATCATTTGCCACTTAGCACTGAGTGATTTTAGCAGCTAAAATATAAGATCCACCCTAATCTTTTGATGAATGTTTAAGGACTTAAGAAGAGCTAAATGTTAAGTGAGAGGGAGAGATGTTTAACAAAGGGGAGTACCTTGGGAGTAAGATTTATGAGAAGGAACATCAGTTAAAGAATATGAAAGAGATGGAAAAGATATGGAGGAATTCCAATAAGGGGATTTTAAAGCATTAAAAGGGGTGAGGGAAAGCTAAAGGAGATGAAGGTTGATCTAGTTTTGTAAGGAAAGGGGTTTTTGGCCATATTGGAAGAGGCATTCTTAAAGGAAAATGAGTTTGAGTAAGGTTTGATAAAATTTGAAAAGTCATTCCTTATATGGAAAATATAAAACAACCTTAGTTGAAAGTTCTAAAAATTCAAAAAACTAAAAAAAAAAAAGAGAAGTTGTGGAAATTTGGAAAAGATGAAGGATATTGCCTGGGTAAGACGTTTGCAATTCAAAAAGTTCTCTATACTGGAAACGTAGTCACTTTTATGATCTTAAATGCTACAAGGTTTAAAATGGGGATGTTATACTAATTACCATAGTTGATTCTCAAATACATATAAAAGTCTATAGCAACTATCTCTCTAGCTACTTACGTGTGCTTTCCCCATTCAGTTTAAAGCATATTGTTTTTTTTCCTATTGCTAATAACTTATAGGTTTATTTCCTATTATAAATTATAAGTTTAGGTCGTAACTTCTCAAACTAGAATTCCATGTTAGGATGCTTTAATCTAGTTTCCTTGACTTAAAAAAAGGATGGGGAATGAGTCTAAGGAGAGAGGAGAGGAAGTTAGGAACTAAAGATAGAGTGGGAAAAAAGTGGCTAAGATAAAATATTCAAACAAATAACAAAAAGCAAAACCAAAAGAGGGACCTTTATCAGATCAAAACGAAGCACAAGTTGACAAAATAAAGTTGTGTTAAGTTGGCAAGGATGAAATGATTGGAAGCAAAAAAACCATGACCTTAGAGCAATATTGTGAATATTACACTGGACTTGATATAAGTTTTGGTTCTCATAGGGGATAGTGTCGGTACTGATCAATACCATATGTTGTTTTAAATATTTTTTAAAATACAAAATAACTCCTCAATATATTATATATTGTTATATTTTTTAACTTTATATACTTACTTTTATGACAACTCAACATGCAAGAAAATGAACACTAAATGATGATATAAATTAAGGAGGAAAAAAAATAAAAGATGTGCTAAAAGAAGTAAAATAAAGATAAAATTTGCTAAAAATAGCTAGCCATTTAATAAAAACATGAGACTAATATGGTAAGAAAATATAGTATACTTTGTGTGGGAAAAACAATGGACAGATGTCAAATGGTCACTTGCATAAAGTTTTAAGTTTATACATATGGCATTTGGCAATTGGTCGATATTAACATGGTAAGGATTGCCATCTCTCACTATCCAAAGAAAACACAAAATGATTTTAACCATTCAATATGTCTCAATAAATACAAACTAAAGGCTTAAGTTTAATTAAATTATGTTTCTTTATCTTAAATTATTTGCTTTATGGTTCATCTATTTTGGATTTATTTTCATTGCAAATTGAACCAAATGTCTAACATCCTTGTCAAACAAAACATTAATCCTCTACATAATCGCTAACCAAGTACAATGGCAACAACAACAATAAAGAGGCGAAAGACTAAGATAGTTAAAGATAGTGTACAGTGGCAATGGCTAGGTAGTAACGAGTAGTTGCCGATGATTGAAAAAGCTCTAACGACAATCAGAGGAAGAGACTAAGAGAATTGTGAGGAGCAGAAACAAACTTACTTTTGTGGGATTTATTAAGGTTAAAAAAATTATTTGTAAATTTTTATTCTAGTCCTGGTAGTAATTGGTAATTTTTATTACCGAGTAATACTAGTAAAAAAGGTTGATACCAGCTAGTACCGTAGCCTAATAAGGTAATATGGTTTTAAGTACTATTTTTGATCGATATTACATATACCAGTTAGAATGGTACAATACTTATGACTCTTAGTTTGAAAAAAAGTTCTTTTATTTAATTTAATTTCATGTTAAATAGACTAATATATTATTAATTACTAATAAATATGATAAATTAGTATATTATTAATAATTACTAAAATGAATTAAAATATATATTAAAAATTTTATTTATACTTTTTTATATGAGTAATGAAAGTGTAAATATGATTAATCAATAAAATAATAAAAATTTGTAGAATTTTATTTATTAATATAAAAATACTCAAATTAATTATATATAAATAAAAATAAAAATAAGAAATGTATCATCTTATTTATTAATATTATTACATAGTAAATACAAGTATAATTAAAGGCTCAATTTACTATCATATTAGACTAGTAAATTTATTAATAAAAGTTGGTATCTCTTAAGAATCAAAAATAAAAATAGAGATAAAAGTTAAAGGAAGGATGTATCAAAATATGTAGAACTTCACTTTAAAGTAAGGAGGTATAGAAAAGTTCATATTGCTTTTTACTATTTTCATAAAATTGGAAAATGAACATTCTATAGAAGACATAATGTGTGTACTTATAATCATTATAAACGGTTTATTCTTAAAAAATAATTATAACTTTCACAATAATTAATGTGATAAGTACCATTAAGTTATCAGAAGTTAGGAATATCAACTCATAAAACAGTATATTTATTGTTTTAATCTTCTGATTTTAATTTGAATAAAGAACAATTAAATGTTTACAAAATCATATTTTAAACTTGAAAATTTTCATCAATATAATTTCTTGATTATTAAAGTTATAGGTTTAAGCTTGATACTTGTGATCTTCCAGTTACAAAGGAACAACTTTTACCTGTTGCTCCAAAGCTTACTCTCTTTGTATTTTAAAGAGCTATTAAGTAAAATTGAGATTTCAACATATAAGTAAATATAAAATAAGTAACCTTAATTTACCTCAACCAAGTTCATTGGTAACTTAAGAATTCATTATCGAATTACAGATTCTGACACTTTTTTGTAAGTAAAATCAATTAGAAAATAAATGTAGAAACATGAAGATATCACAACCCATAACTTACCATGCCAATCTATTCATAATCATCCCAATTCTTTGGCAATTGGTAAACTAACAAGAAGATCATAACTCAGCAATCAGCAATGCCCCACTCTATCATGAAAACGTGTAGATTAGGGTAATTCATGCAATCTTTTTACAATATTTGTATTACAATGTTTGTTTTTAATTTAAAAAACAATAAGAGTCTATGCGTTTTTTCTTACTATTACTCTTAAATAATAAGATCTTTTCTTGCTTTTGAAAAGTGAATTGATGATTAAAGTATGATTTATTTATGCATATACAAAATTTTAATATTTATATGTATGATAGTTTTTTAGTCACCAAAGTAGCCAAACTTTAATATTTAATGGATATTAATTTATGAACTATTTCAATTCAATTACTCACGATTTATGAATGCTTATTTTAAAAAAATGAGATAATGAATTCATGGGTATTTGAAGTTCACTAATTATAAAATATTTCAGGATTACTCAAAGGTTAATTAATTAATTTTATAATTTATAGACATGAAATTTTAATTTATATACTTAGAATGAATGTATTTAGTATATCCAAAGATAGCTAGCATATTTGTCTAAGGTATATTTAATTAACAATGAAGTCATATAAAATTAGTATCATTATTGTAATTATGGTATGTCTAAGAATCGCCCAAAGGAGATCTCAGATATATACTAAATGTTTTATGTGGAATAATTGTTTTGAATCTGATTTAAGTATTAAGTTTTATGACTCGAAGAATTTATGTGTGAGCATTCTATTATGTTTTGCAGTTTCTATTCCTGGTAACTTTAATTCAATTACTTCATCTGTTTCATCCTTTAATCGATTAAATTACTCTTACTGGTGTGAACAAGTCTAATTTCACCTTGGTGTATTGGGTCTTGATTTGGTACTTCAAGTTGAGACACCAGCTGCTATTACTGATGCAAGCACTATAGATGGGAAATCTTTTTATAAAGCTTGGGAAAGAATGAACATATTGAGCTTAATGTTTATGCGAATGAATATTGCTAACAAAATTAAGACGACTCTTCCCAACTTTGAAGTTGCTAAAGAGTTTATGAAATTTGTGGAAGAGCATTCCTAAACTGCTGATAAGTCCTTTATGGGGACATTAATGGCTAAGTTGGCCACTATAAACTTTGATGGTTCATGAAGCATGCATGAACATGTCATTGAAATGACAAATATAGCAGCAAAACTAAAGACATTGGGAATGAATGTTGATTAATTTTTCCTAGTACAATTTATTTTTAATTCTTTACCTCCTATACAGTATGGGTCATTTCAAATGAATTATAATACTATAAAGGATAAATGGAATATCAATGAATTAGCTAGTATGCTTGTTTAAGAGAAGACAAGACTTAAGAATCAGGGGACCCATAAAATTAATTTGGTAGGTTATGAAGGAGCTAAAAAGATGTCCAAAAGGACCACTTAAAGTTAATGAATCATCTAGTCAAATTCATAAGAAGGAACATAAAGGTAATAGATGCCATTTTTTGCAAGAAACTTGGGCATTATAAAAAAGATTGCCTAAAACATAAAGGCTGGTTTGAAGTTCCTTATAATACTTGGTGGGTTAATTCTAGTTGTACCACTCATATTTTAAATACCTTATAGTGATTCCTTACAACCCAAATGAAAATTTTGTTTTGATGGGGAACCATGTCAAAGCTCCAGTTGAAGCCATAGGAACTTATCTTTTGATTTTAGATATTGGACATCATTTAGATTTATTTCAAACACTTTATGTACCTTATGCTTCTCGTAATTTAGTTTCCTCATTTAGATTTATTTCAAATACTTTCAAATTTGGGAATGGATGTTTCAGTTTATTTAAGAACAATTGTCTTATTGGTTCTACTATTCTTTATGATGGCCTATAAAAGTTAAATCTTGATAACCTTTTTGTTAAAACCCTACTAAACCTACATCATAATGTTGGTACTAAATGTGGTTTAATAATGAAAATTCAACTTTCTTTTAGCATAAATGTTTAGGACATATTTCTAAAGAAAGACTACAAAGATTGGAAAAGAATGAAATTTTACCAGATTTGGACTTTACTGATTTTGGTGTGTGTGTGGGGATTGCATTAAGGCAAAGCAAACTAAATACACTAAGAAAGGAGCCACAAGAAGCACATAGCTTCTTAAAATTATACATACTGATATGTGTGGATCTTTCGATGTTCCATCTTTTAGTGGAGAAAAGTATTTTATCATATTTATTGATGACTTTTCATATTATGGATATATCTATTTATTGCATGAGAAGACTCAAGCAATAAATGTGTTAGAGGTGTTTGTTAATGAGGTGGAAAGGTAATTAGATAGAAAGGTGAAAATTGTCAGATCTAATCGAGGTGGTGAATTTTACGGTAAATATAATGAGTTAGGACAATGTCTAGATCCATTTGCAAAATTTTTTGAAAAGCACGTATATGTGCTCAATACACAATGCTAGGTACACTACAACAAAATAGTGTGGCGGCAAGACATAGTCATACATTAATGGATATGGTTAGGAGTATGTTAAGTAATTTATCTTTACCCTTATCAATGATGTATGCATTGAGGTTCACTGTTTACTTGTTAAATAGGGTTCTTAGCAAGGCAGTTCCAAAGACTCCTTTTGAACTGTAGGCTGGAAGGAAACCTAATCTAAGGCACCTATATGTTTAGGGTTGGCCAGCAGAAATAAGAATTTATAATCCACATGAAAAGAAATTAAATGCAAGAACAATTAGTGGATTTTTATTGGTTATCCAAAAAAGTCTAAAGGGTATAGATTTTATTATCCTAATCATATAAAAAGAATTGTAGAAACTGGAAATGCCAGGTTCATTGAGAATAGTGAAACCAGTGGGAGTGTTGAAAGATCACGTAATGTAGTTATTGAAGAAATAAAAGTTCAAGTTCCTCTACCAACTTCTTTAATACATTTTACTCCTATAGTTGTAGAACAATTTGACAATTTACAGGAGCAACAAATAAATGATCAAACACTCTATGAAGAGCTTGTGGTTAATAAACCTATTGAACCTACAATTAATGTTCCAATTGTAGAACAACCATAAGAAATAGCATTAAGAAGGTCTCAAATACCTAGAAAACCAGCTTTTTCTAATGATTGTGTGATATATCTACAAAAGTTAGAATTTGACTTAGGAAATAAGGATGATCTAGTTCCATTTTTGCAAGTCGTTGAAAGTACTAATTCTACTAAATGGATTGAAGCTATGAAAGAAGAGTTGAAGTCTATGGAGCATAATGAAATTTTGGATTTAGTCAAATTGCCTGAAGGTAGATGTACGTGAGTTTTTAAGACCAAACGTGACTCTTATGACAATATTGAAAGATATAAAGCTAGACTTGTTACCAAATGTTATACTCAGAAAGATATCATTGATTATAAAGAGACTTTTTTACTTATTTCAAAGAAAGGCTCCTTTAGAATTATTATGGCACTAGTGGCTCATTATGATTTAAAGTTATATCGAATGGATATAAAAGCAACCTTTCTTAATGGCAATTTAAAGGAAGATGTGTATATGGATCAACCTGAAGGCTTTTCAATTGAAATAAAGGAAGACAAGGTGTGTAAACTTAAGAAATCGATATATGAATATAAGCTAGCCTCCCAACAGTGGTATCTTAAGTTTAATGATACTATTACCTCCTTTGGATTTAAAGAAAACATAGTTGATCGGTGTATTTATCTAAAAATTAGTAGGAGTATGTTCATATTTTTGGTACTTTATGTTGATGATATCTTATTAGCTACTAATGATTTTGGTTTAATGCACAATACCAAGGAATTTCTCTTTAAGAATTTTGAAATGAAGATAGTTCATAGAAATATTATCAAAATTTATTAACACTAAGGACGCTATAAGAATTCTTAATTATCCGTGAAAAGGCAGTGGGTTTCTCGTCTTCTCTCTGAGAAGTTTTTGTTGTCGCCCCTTGTTCTTGTTCAAAGGTCTGTTTTTTTGTTGTCGTCCCTTGTTCTTGTTCAAAGGTTTGTTTCGGCATGGAAGAGGATCGGATTTCAGTTAATATGCAAGGCTTATCTGTTGAAGAGGAGCAAGAGGAAGGCCTTACCTACGGTGAGGATGATCTAGTAGTAAAGGAGGATAGGAATTTTTGTTTGGTGGTTCGGTTTCTGTTAGATCATCATATCAATTTCCAGGCAATGAGACAAACGATTGCTTCCCTGTGGCGTCCATTAATGGGTATGCAGGTTAGAGAAGTAGATGGTTCACGCTACATTTTCCAGCTCTTTCATGAAGTAGATGTTCACCGGATATTAGATATGAGCCCGTGGACATTTAATAATCAGTTGCTGCTATTGGAGAGGTTGGCTGATTATCCTGCTCCTCTAGATGTCCCTCTTTTTGACTTCCCACTTTGGGTACAAGTTAAAGGGCTACGTTTTGGGTTTAGGCAAGAACGCATTCTAAAAGATATTGGAAATAAGATTGGAATTTTCATTGAAGTTGATCTAGAGAATTTCACTTCTGCTTGGAACTCCTATATGCGAATGAGAGTTCGTTGGGATGTCAGGAAGCCAATTCGAGCAAATTTTAAAATTAAAGTTGGGCAAGAGAATTGTTTCACAGTTGAATTTATATATGCACGATTGCCACCATTCTGTTATATTTGTGGTGTCTTCGGTCATACGAAACGCTTTTGTCCTAAGTTGCTTGAGTTTGAGCCAGGGAAGGCAGTTCGTAAATTTTCCCCCGCCTTGAGAGCTCTTGTAAGAAAAGTATTGAAGGAGATAGGTCAACGTTGGCTTCGTTCGACGGCGGAGGATGGGGGTCAGTCGGTTGCAGGAGGTCTTGCTGGAGTTCCTAACAGTTCCAAAAATAAGGGGGAGATGGGTGGTGAATCCCGTGATGGGGAGGAATCAAATGAATGAAATTCGGAGGGACAAGGATGGGGTTATCTATTCAAATCCTCTTGCTCTAAATGTTAATTCAAATTCTTCAATTATGGATATGGCAAATCTCCAGGATTCTACTACTGATAGTTTGTTGGTTAATGAGGTCAAAAGGAAACGTATGGACTTGGATCAATCTGTAGAGGCCCAAGGTCTTGCTACTACTCAAAGCATGCTTATTGATCCAACTAATAATCAATCGTCCTGTTCTACTTGAACCCGCCACACAAAATGAGTTGTTTAAGTTGGAATTGCCGTGGGCTAGGCAACTCACAGGCAATTGAATTTCTCAAATTTGTTATTTTTGAGAAATGCCCTTCTTTTGTTTTTCTTATTGAAACATTTTGTCTTTCTAATAAAGTGAATGAAATAAAAGATTTATTGGGCTACGATGAGTGTTTATCGGTTGACTGTGTGAGTCATAGCGGAGGTTTGGCTTTATTATGGAAATCGATTTATGTGGTTAGACCCTTAATGTTTTTACTTGATGCATTGATGTAGAGGTATCAGTTGAAGATTTTGGTACATGGAGGCTCACTGGTTTTTATGGTAATTCTGATAGGTTAAGACATGCGAAATCCTGGAATTTATTACACAATTTAACTGGTTGTACTAATTTACCCTGGCTTTGTGTTGGGAATTTTAATGCTATTCTACATCAGACAGAAAAACATGGAGGAAGGCCTCAACCTCTTGACCTTATTGAGGGTTTCAAGTCAGCTATCATGGATTCGGGTTTAGTGGATTTTAAGTTGGGTGGTTATCCATTCACTTGGGAGCACGGTAGGCAATTGGGTAATTTGATTGAGTCTAAATTGGACCAGGTCTTAACTTCACCTTCATGGGTTACTTGTTTCCAGCAGCCATTGCATATACTCTAGATGCTTCCTCATCAGATCACCTTTCGATCATGGTGGAGGTTTGCAAATTTCTTAATCGGTAGTCTGCTGATCACTTCCGTTTTGAGAATTACTAGCTCTGAAATCTAGCCTGCAAGGAAGTGATTATGGGAGCGTGGAATTTAAATGATCCTCTGGGTATTGGAGATCAGCTACGGATCTGTGGTTCCCGCTTGCAAAGTTGGGGTCTTGCGCTTCGAAGATCAAAAAAATTATTGCCCTTGGAGTGTCGTCGAACGATGAAGGAATTGAGGGGTCAAGATTGCTTAGAGATATCAACAAATTTGTGGAAGCTAAATCGAAATTTCACAATCTACTCCATGAACAGGAAATTAAATGGAAGCAACGTTCAAAGGTATTGTGGCTCAAAGATGGAGATAGGAATACGAAATTCTTCCATTCAGTTGCCACTAGCAGATTTAAGAAGAATAATTTTCAGAAATTAAAGAACATGACTAGACAGTGGGTGGAGGATAAGGAGCAGCTGGGTTCGCTTCTTCTTGACCATTTTTCAAAATTATTTACATCTTCTAGTGGT
>JANIIA010013338.1:0-13540 GCA_027478495.1 Erythroxylum alaternifolium | reverse complement strand
GCCACGATCGTGCTTTGCGTTGGGTTGACACGAAAACTCAAAATTTGAGTGATTTTTAAACACGATCATGGCTTGTGATTTATTCTTTCTGTCACGATCGTGGCCTGAAGTGCACGATCGTGGCCTAACTTGACACTCTCTGTTACAATCGTGGCCCTTGGTGCATGATCGTGGCCTAGCTGCTTCTGGCTCTTCCTTTTCTGTCACGATCATGGCCACTGTACATGATCGTGACCTATGTCTTTTAGCCCGAAACTCTTCAAATCTTCATCGTTCTTCCTCGTTTACCCTGAAGCACTAACACATACATCAAGGTACCTCAAAAATGTAACAATTAAGCTCAAAGATTTGAGAGTTAGGTGAATCAATAGGTAGAGAGTTGAATCAAATCGGTAGAGTCGTGTAATGAGAGATCGAGCATAGATTCTCAGTAGGTTAATAGACAAATTTAGAACTAATTTAGGTTTTGGACCAATTGTAGATTGAGAGATCGCAATTCCTATAATTTGAATTAGGGTTTATCTATTAGGGTTAAGAATTATAACTCGAGGGAGAGTAATTCATCCTAGGATCATCTAGGCTTATTAAATCAAAAATTGCATAATTGGTATATTTTCTTTAATTTCGAATTGAATCCCTCTTTCTCTCACTTAGTTATTTCTAGGTTAGGTTTTGGATTATTTGTGTGGTTTACTATTTTGTTCAATCTTGTAGCACTTTAATTTCTCAATTTTGATTATTGATTGATTTAATTTCTGCATTAGTTGTTTAGTTAGGTTTATTGCAAACTTAGCTATCTTTAGATTTTAGGACTAGTTCCCTTCCTCGTAGGATCGACACCTTAGGTACTATGCAAACGACCCTTGCGCTTGTGGTAATTACGAAGGTTATAATTAGTAAAACTTAGTGCGAGTAACCTTGAGCGAACAGGAAACCATCATCTTTATATGAATTCGTACACTTCGGTATGACAAAACCATCCAGATTTCTATTGGTCTAACAATGCAAGTACTCATATGGGGCATCAAGGCCTATTTGAATTTCAACAAGATGAATCCAGTTCATGGGATTCAAAGCTAGACAAAATGGTGGATAAGCTCACAGATATGGAAGAGAACTAGAAGAGATTGGAAGAGAAATTTAAGCAAGTAGCAGAAGATCATGCCTCTTTTATTCATAATCTAGAAGTTTGAATAGGCCAGCTTTCTAGGGAATTTTGTAAGCAAATTATGGAAAACTGTCTGCGTAGCATGAATGCAAATTTAATACAGCCATGTCAGGCTTTCATACTTAAGAATGGGTAAGAGTTAGAAGAACCAACGAGAAATCAAGCTAAACTCGACCTTAAAGAAGACCAAGAAATCAAAGAAGAGGATGAAGAAAATAATGTCAACCATCCCTTTTATTCACCAGTTCTTGATATACCATATGTGAACATCGAAAAATCTTAGGGAGATGTTTCGGAAAAGAACTCTATCTTTTGGATTGATGATGATCAAATGACATTCAAAATGAATAATGTAATTAAGAATCTGAATGTTAATAGCTCATTTAGAATAATTGATGTGCTCGAATCTTCTGAAGAACAAGAGGAAGAAGAACAGACGACAACAGACATAGAATTTGAAGAAGCGATGAAGGTCTCTGTTCGTGGAGCGGAAGAGGCAGAGGAGACGAAGGTGATTAAGGAAGAAAGAGAGCAACTCACCTTCATACAAGACAAACTATTGGATTCAATTAAAGATTCAGGGGGTTTTGTTATTCCCTATTTTATTGACAGTTTGTTAATGAGAAGGACATTAATGAAATTAATTGATTTTCTCAACTTTATTAATATTGTCCTTCTGATCATTTTGCAATTTGTAGCTTACTCACATGCTACAAAATTGATGTTGAACAAGAAGGGTGGAAGCAAACCACTCATAATTGATCCTGGCTGAGTTTTAAAGGATTAAGGACAAGCTAACGACCATAAATTAGCATGTTTAGTGGTTAGGTTTAAATTATTACGTCTTTAGATTTGTTTTACATTGCAAAATAAGTTCTTAATAATTTGGAATGTTTTAGAGGGCTAACTCTCTTACTCTTTTTTGAAGCAAGTATAAGCGATCATGGGAATCAAGCATAAGTGATCTCTGCCTCCATCACCATCAGCACCTCATTCAATATGACAGTTTCGTGTTCCAACCCTTTTCTTTTCATTTTTGTTAGTAGGTTCTTCTTATGTTTTTCGTATACTATTTTTATTTCCCCCGGTGTGTTTATGTACCCTTCTTACATTGAGGACAATGTGTTGTTTAAGTGTGGGGAGGGTTGTGTATTTTTACCTTGAGTATATTTTGTGTTTTGTATGATAGTTTATTTAGGTTGCATGATGTGAATTGTGTGAATGCGTCAATGGCTAGAGCTTAATGGGATAAAATTAGCCTTAAACATAGCCCTTTAATTTGTGAAGATTTATTCGCTTGTGAAATTAGTGACCTAACTTACTTAGGGCTAAATATACTGGTTAATCAGGATACGATGTTAGTTCATTCACCCTAGAAATTTGCTATACTCATTTATAATTTTAGGTCAATCAAATAAGTGGCATTATTAGTACATTTTCATGAGAATGATTAGCTAAAGCAATAAGGTAGGCAAAATTTTATGTTAAAAAAGGTTGCATAATTTTAACTAAAATAACTATTTCGCTGGCCTTCGGGTTATGAATAGAGCTAGTAGCCAGTTGAGAATGTGATGTAGTTGAGTAACTGGATCGACACGCATCACAAATGTGTGCCTTTGTGTGAAAAGGCTATAATGACATTCCAACAACATAACTTAGTTGAGTAACTGGATTGACATTCATCACAAATGTTTGCCTCCGCATAAAAGACTAGGTTCATATCCTTAAAGAAAATAAAAAAAATGTTTTGAAATAAAATCCTACCAAACGTATTAGTAGCTTGATTTTTCATAAAAACCTATTGAGGAATAACTATACTTTTGTTTTGACTGAATGATTATCAATGTGTGTGTGCAAGTGATAGAGGTGAATAGATTCAACATTAAAATTTTGATTAGTTATATATTGAGTCCAAGGTGCTTAGACGTGGAATTCGTATGTCAATAATTTGGAACAACTTGAATGATTGTGTTTAGAGTTAAATTATTTCGTGAAGTTGAAGCCATTGCCTCATTTGTTGCATTGTGTGCTTTGTGTTTTGTGTTTTGTGTTTTGTGTTTTGTGCCTTGTGTTTTTTGTTGTTTTGTTTGTTTGAGGACAAGTAAATGTTTAAGTGTGGGGATGTTGATAGGTGTGAAGTGCATCGTATTTTATGTTTGATATGTGTTTAGCCGATTATTCGATTGTTTAGAATGTTTAGGGAAGAATTGTGTTAATTTGTGATTTATTTGTGTTTTAAGTATTTTATGGGTTAAAACAATCCTTGGAGCTTAAATATGATATTTTTGAGGTACTTTGATGTGTTTGTTAGTGTTTCAAGGTAAACGGCGAAGAACGGAGAAGTTTCAAAGAGTTTCAGGCCAAAATCATAGCCCACAGTCGTGCCACAATAGGCTATGATTGTGACAGAAAGAGATGAACTGACAAGACCTAGGGCACGATCGTGATAGAGAGGGTTAGGTGCTGGCCATGATCATAGCAGGCAGGGCCACAATCGTGACCTGCGTCAGGCTAACATAAAAACTCTAGTTTTGCAAGACTTTTTGGACCATTTTGACCCTAAATCAATCCTAAGGCTTGCAAAGTATAAATATAACATTAAGGGACAAAAGAAGCAGCTGGGGAAGAGCTTTTTTGCATCAGTCAATTCCGAAACCCTAGAGAGCATATCAAGAGATTTGAGAAAGGAGACGAAGGAAGAGAGACACGGAGAAGAAGTTTGATGCAAAGTTCTTCCCAGAACAGGTGGTTTCCTGCCATCGCTTCCTCCACGAGTCCATTCCGACAATATTTTTTGTTTTTATTTCAATTTTATTGATGTATAGAATTGGGATAATCGTTAAGAATATTTGTTATGGAATGTCGATTTTGTCTAAACTCACCTTCTGGATTTTGATTCTTGCGATTAATGAAGTTTGATTTATTATGTTTTTATCGAGTTATTTATGATTCAATATCTATGCTTAAAATTTGGTAATAAACTGAGAGGGTGAACCGAGTGAACATCATCAAATTGGGCTAACGAGAGTTAGGTAGTTTGACGGATAAGAATTGAATCAAATCAGTAAAATCGTGTAATGAGAGATCAAGCATAGGTTTCCGGTAGGTTATTAGCCAAATTCAAAACTAATTTAGGTTTTGGGTAAATTAGAAATCGAGAGATTACAGATCCATAATTTAAATTAGGGATTATAAATTAGGGTTAAAGATTATAACTCGAGAGAGAGTAATCTACCCTAGGATTGTCTAGACCTAGTAATTTGATAATTGCATAATTGATTAGATTTTCATTAATTTCGGACTAAAACACCCTTTCTCTTAATTGGTAATTTCTAGGTTGATTCTGGATTGGGTTGTGCAAAATTGCTTCTTTGTTTATATTTTATGAGTTCAATTCTAGATATTGATTGTTTGATTGATTAATTTTCTGCATTAGTTGTTTATTTTGAATTGTTGCGATTTAGTTCAGCCTTAGATTTTAGGATTAGATTAACCCTCTTCGTGGGATCGATACTTTAGGTACTATGACCCGTTCGCTTGCGGTATTATTGAGGTTAAAAATATTAAAACTTTTTCATAGCGTAAACACCCCGATCATTTCCTAATAGTACTAGGAGTTTTGTTTATTATTTAGTTTTAAGGTGTATTTTTTGTGTAATTTAGAAATAAAAGTTCAGACTTTTTCTTCACAAATTCGAAATTGATTATTTAGTTTTATGTTGGCGTTTACGCCTATGTGGCTGGTGACACCCTTAAGAGCTTTATCAACAATTATGGTGCTTGGCTTTATCAACTGTTGTGGTGATCTCTTAGTTTTTCCTTTCAATTTTCAATATTTTCGAATCATTCAAATGAACGACCTTTGCTTTTATTCTCTCAAATTCAATTGGTGTTCCTAGTTTGTCCATTAGAAGTTGTCTTCTCGCCCCTAACTCACAAGTCTAAAACTTTTGAGCTATAATTTTGCTGGTTTTAGGTTCACAGCCCGTGGCCCAACTATTACTTTCGAAATGATGTCATTTTGAAAGTTCTTTATTTAAAAAAAGAAAGGACGGGCTGGGCCAGCCAGTCCCACCCGTGGTCTGTCTTGCCATAGCCCGAGCCACGGGTCGTTGGCCGACCCATCCCGGTAATGGTTGAACCGCATACTCGAGCAGCTAAAACATGCTAGAACTTTTAAGGTGGAAAGCTCAATTATCCACACAAATTATAGGTACAAAGAAAAGATGAGATAGACTAAGTTTTCTCAAGATGAAACAATGGTTTAGGATGGTCATAGAGAAGAGATGTTCTGTCCGAAAGTCCCAAAGACGACGAGAGTGTTCTTTTATTTATCATGTTTGTTTGTGTTGAGGAATGCAATTCCATTACTTGGGTGGCTAGATTTAGGTGATCATAAAAAGGCCATGATGAAAACTGGTGAAGTTTTCGATGATATCTATAAAGTGGTTAAAGGAACGTCGTGACACCGAAGAAGTGGCAAGTGAAGATCAAGATTTCATGGACATTTCGTTATCAGTTATTAACAGTGCTGGCCTTGAAGGTTACGATGCTGATACAGACAGAAAAGCAACGAATATGGTAAAGAACATCATTTATCCTTCTATTTATTTTTTTAATATTTGTCTGATCTAAACAAACGTATGCTCGTTGTAGTCTCTTATTGCAAGTGGTATAAATACTGCAACTGTTAGTATAACTGGGGTATTGTCACTACTCTTGAACCATCATTTTATAGTTAAAAAAAAGTTCCAAGAAGAGTTGGACCTTCATGTTGGCAAAGAAGACTCATGGATGAAATAGAAATGGATACTCTGGTCTATCTTCCAACGAGTTGTGAAATAACTATTGAGATTGTACCCAATTGGTCCAATCAGAGGACTGTAGAAATTTATATCAGATTACACCATAGCTAGCTATTTTATTGATCCGACAGGAACACGTATAGTGTAAAATGCAGAGGGGTCCGTGAGTATGGCCCAACTCAAACGAGCTCATGCTAGAGAGGTTCTGGAGTAGTAATTAGTAATTACAAGGATATGGACATTAAAGGTCAACAATTTGAACTCATCCCGTTTGGTGCTGGTAGAAGAGCTTATCCTGGAATCACTTCAAGCTTGATAATGACTCATCTGGTGCCGGCTAGTAATTTATTGCAAACGTTTAACGTCTTAACTCCATCAAATTCACCTATTGGCATGGCTGGATCTGTTGGACTTACGAACAACATAGCCACCCCCATCGGAATTGTTGTTGTTACACCTTCCTCTAAATATCCTATTTATATTTGTTAACATGTGTAATTTCCCGCCAATCGTAAAATCGGAAGAGATCATGAATGTTTGGGATTTTGAAAGTGGAGAAGTCTCATATTGGAGATTATTGAATTTGGATCTAAATTTCTTATTGGAGCTAATTTTAATGAGTGAGTCTCACACTATCACATGAAAACAATTAATCCCATCAGGGGTTCTTTCAGTTAAAATTTATTTTGTATATTCTAAAAGGTTAAATTCTGATATATATTTTAGGATAAATATTAGGGTCCAAAATATACTTTTCTTATTTGAATTAATAAATGCATTTATACAAACTCTAGTCTAGAATGCTTCTTGGAAAGGTCTTGATTATTTGTAAATGAAGAATGAGAAATCTAGGGTAACTATTGTCTAAAAAAAGGTTTAAGATGGAGAATATCTACTTCTCCAACATAAGATGGTTCTGCACTTTAAATTGGACTAATGATGTGCTTATGATTTTGATGTATGATTGATTAAGGCATGCTCATTTTGAGTTTTTAACTTAAAAGGTGCATGAAATAATTCAAATATACTAACAAATTAGTCCATAACTGGTTGAACAAACTACTAACGAATAGATAGTGCAAGCACACTCATAATAGTTGACTAAACTGTGACATGTTAGTAGACAACCATTATGAAAACTTCAATATATATATAAAAGGAGGCCAGGGAAAGTCAGTTATAACAATGCTTGAGATAGTTAGAAGGGTAATGATGAAAAGATTATCAAGAAAAGAGCGAGGATGGAAATACACAATAGGTTTATATGTCCTATGATTAAAAACAAAACTTAGAGAAGTATAAACAACTTGCCAACAATTGGATTTCATACTTTTAATAGTTGGCGACTTTTCGTTATAGCACATGAATTTTAAAAAAACTTATTATTGATTTAGGCATTAAGGCTTATACATATATGAAATGAGATTTGAGTGAAATTCTTTGTTAGTATGTCTGTGTCACAATTAGAGTAACATGTATATAGTGCCATAAGTACATAATCATAATTAGATATTTAAAATTTATCTTGAATTGACCATATTGATAAAATTATTTGCCTAGATTGAACTTAGTCTAAAAAGTTGTCATAGGTGTTATCAATCTATAGTCATAATAATATAAGCATCATTGATCTTTGTATACTTTCTCATAACTTTATTAATTATGATCAAATTACTAAAGAGAAATTTCTTTGCTTACAATCTAGGTATTTGCCATCCAATAAAGGAAATTATCAATATCTAGAAAAATGGTAGGAAGTCTTTATATGAAGCATAAGAGTGGTATAAGGAGTTGCAAAGAGGTTATTCTCATCATGACCTACCCATCGAATTCCTTTTGTAAACCTTATTTAATGGAGTTCATCAACCCATGAGGGGCACCATAGATGCAGCTACTAAAGGATAATTCATGAGGAAATTAGTTCAAGTAGCACACGATCTGTTAGAAGAGATAGCCTATAATAGTTGTCTTTAGACATCAGAATGAAGTAGATAGCAGCCAGCCTTTCTGGATCCAAAAGGAATTATTGCTATAAATTCAGTGACAACATTGTAGGCTGAGATCAATAACCTAATCAAGTAAGTGAATAGCCTTAAAGTCGTCTCTTCCTCTCCATTCAAAGAAATTTAACACAATGGTGAGTTATGTGGACAAGATAACCATATCATAACTGATTGTTTCTTATGGGAAAAAACAACCTATAGTAATTTAACTTTAATGGAACACAAGTTGGTATGGGAGATAGCAATCCTTATTCAAGCACACACAATTCGAGGTGGCAGAAACACCCAAATTTTCATTGGTCTAACAACACTAGGATTTAATTTAGAAATCAAGAGTCACATAGACTTCAACAAGATGAATACAATGACTATGATTCCAAACCGGACAAGATGATGGATAAACTTGTAAGTATGGATGAGGCTCAAAAGAGTTTAAAAGGGCAGTTTAGAAGGGCAAATCGCCTAAGTATTAAGGACTCATGCCTCTTCTATCATCTACATAGAGGATTAAGTGGAATAGCTTGCCAATACATTATCTACAAGAAATGTGGTAAGTCTTTCGAGCAATATGGAAGTATATCTAAAAGAGCAAGTTAAGGCTATCACACTTGGGAGTGGGAAAAAGCTAAATCAACCACTGGAAACCAAACAAAAACCCACCTTATAAAGGACCAAGAAAAGCTTAAAAAGGATGAAGAAAAGAATAAGGACTCTCCTTATGTTCCTCTTCCCCTTTACCCATTAAGCATACCATTCATACATATTGATGTGGTCGTATCTTTAAAGGAGCGAGAGCAGGAAGAGCAGATAACAACAGCGGTAAAGGTTCAAAAAGGTATAGATGTCTTTGTTCATAAAGCGGAAGAAGCAGGAGAGATGAAGGTGATTGAGGAAGAAAGCAAACAATTCACCTTCTTATCGAAAAAACTATTGGATTTGATGGAAGAGTTAGAGAGTTTCATTATTCCCTATTTTATTGACATTTTTTCGTTAAAAAGGACATTACTAAGCTTATTAGGTTTCCTTTGATAGATTATGTCCTTTTCATTATCTTCCAACATGTAGTTTATCTACAAGCTACGAAGCTAATGTTGAATGAGAAAAATGGAAGCAAGTTGCTCATAATTGATCCCGGTTGAGGTTCCAAGGTTGTAAGGTCAAGCTAATGACCATAAATTAGCACATTTAGTTGTTAGATTTAAATTGTGTGTAGTTAGATTGCTTTAAAATTTAAAAATAAGTTTGCATGATTTGAAAGGGTTGGGGATTAGTAATTCTCTTACTCTCTATTAATTAATTATAAGATAGGAAAGTAATCTTAGTGGCAAGCGAATTTGGTCTCTAACACCATCACCATCACCACCTCAGTCACCATGAAGGGTATGATGTTCTAACCCTTGTCTGTTATCTTTATCTTTATTTTTATTTTTATTTTGTTCTTATGTTCTTTTGTTACATTGTTTTTATCCCCATCTTCTGTGTTGTTATTTGTTCTTCTCACATTAAGACAATGTGTTATCCAAGTGTGGGGATGTTTATGTGTATGTAGGTTTTTACTTTGAATGAGAATTTTGCATTTTTTAAATATTTTTTATGTTAGTTTGTTTAGGTTGCATAATGTGAATTGTACGAATATGTTAATGGCTATAACTGGATGGAATCAATTTAGCTTTAAACATAGTCTTTTAGTTTGATAAAATTTATTAGAACATGAAACTAGTGACCTAGGTTACTTTGGCTAAATATACAAGTTAATTAGGATACGATGTTATTTTATTTACCTTAGGAAGTTGTCACATTCATTTATAATTTTAGGTCAATTGAATAATTAGCATTGCTAATATATTTTAATGAGGACGAGTAGATAAAGCAATAAGGTAGGCTTATAAAAAAATGAAATAAAAAGTGTAAATCTTAAATAAATAACTATTCCGTTGGCCTTCAGGTTATGAATAGAGCTAGTAGCTAGTTGAGAATGTGATGCAGCTGAGTAATTGGATTGACATGTATCACAAATGTGTGCCTTTGCTTCAAAAGGCTAAATAGACATTTTAACCAAGCCATGTAATAAAAACATGACCTAGTTAAGTAACTGGATTGATATTCATCCCAAATGTTTACCTTCGCGTAAAAGGCTAGGTTCATGTCTATAAAAATTAATAAACCAATGTTTTGTCAAATAAAACCTACCGACCTTGTGAACAACTTCAATTTTCATGAAAACTTACTTAGGGATAATTACATTTTTGATTGCCCAAATGATTATCAATGTGTGTGTGCAAGTGAAAGGGGTGAACAAATTTTGACATTAAGATCTTGGTTAATATGTATATTTAGTCCAAGGTACTTAGAATCAGATTTTACAAGTTAATAAGTTAGAAAAACTTAAGGGATAGTGTTCGTAGTTAAATTATTTTCATAAAGTTGAATGTCATTGCCTCATTATTACATTTGTGTGTTTTGTGTTTGGATGTGTTGTGCATTTTTTGTTTTGTTTTTTCTTGAGGAAAAGTAAACGTTTAAGTGTAGGGATGTTGATAGTTGTAAATTGCATCATGTTTTGTAGGTAGTTTAGAAGGTGTTTAGTGGTTAAAGTTAATCAATTAGTGCGTTTTTAGGTTAGAATTGTGTTAGTTAGTGAGGTATTTATGTCTTGAGTGTTTTATGGGTTAGAGCATGTGTTTGAGGTTCAATTTTATATTTTTGAGGTGCAATGATATGTTTGCTAGTGTTTCAAGAAAAATATAAAAGAACGAAGGAGATTTGTAGATGACACGGAGTTGAACCCAGGCCCATGATCATGGCCAATAAGTCACGATCATGACAAAAGCAGATGTAAGGAACCACAATCGTGGCATGTTCTGCCATGATCGTGATAAAAGGGGAAACAAGATGCCACGATTGTGGCATTATAGGCCACAATCGTGGCTTGCGTACAAACATATGCGAATGACCTTCCAAACTTAAGTTTTCGAGGGACTTTTTAAACCTTTCAGACCTAGAAATAGCCCTAGGGTTGCTTAAAATGAGAATACTATAAATAAAAAACAAATGCGAACTTCCTTCCAGACTTATAGAGGTGTTTGTCATTGACCATTAGGCAAGTACGCAACGAAGATTTGGAAGTCACCATGGGTTGAGAACTTTTTAGATAGAGAAAATAAGAGAAAAGAAAATGGAAAATTTACAAACGAAAGAAAATTGGGATTATGTTTACACTGAGTGAAGAAGAAGAGGGACTTTAACCACTTTTAAAATCAAATAACTTAGGGTTTTAGGTGGGTGACAGAAGAGGGAAGAAGGGTACATTAGGGTAAGGGCTTTTTTTGTTTAAATTTTTAATTTAATTTTATTAAAATATAATGTGGATTTAACATGATACATGACATCTTACATTTACCATATGCCATGTAAGTTCCATTAATGGAGACACTAGCGTCGGGCTATATTTGAAAAAATTAAAAGTTTAAGCACTAATTATTACCTTTTAAAGTTCGGGCTATAATTACAAAATTGTGTAAAATTAAATATAAAGACACCAGTAAGAGTAATGAGTGTGGAAAAAGAACTAAAGCTTTATTACGTGATTTGTTTGGAACATTTATTTTAGCTTTTATCGGGATTAAATTGAGTGATAATAGCTTATATAAAGGCAAATGTTTGGGGTTCTAGAGATAATAATTGGAAAATTACAGCTTGTAGAAAAGCAAATGCATGGAGTTTTAAAGATAATAGTTGGAACATAAAAAATGGCTGAAGGTTGGAAAGAGTAAATGTTATCTCTAAAATGGAAAAAAACAAATTTGTTGATAGTGTTTTTATATGGTTAAACAATTGACAATATTGGATACAACGTAATATATTTATATAAATTTGATGTGCAAATTTTTTATTTATATAATTATTCATTTATTATTATTTTTAATCACAAAAAGAATTAATTAATTTTAAAATATAATTAATATTAATATCTAATAGTATAATTAAAAATAACAAATAACATGATAGAAAACATAATTTTATTTTTTAGTTATTATTATAAATTTCAACCAATCAAAATTTTTTTTAGTTTTTTATTACAAGTCTCAAAGAAACATATATTTTTTAATAAGAAAATTAGAAATAAAATAAAAGTAAAAGCTTAAAATATCAAAAAGAAAATAGAAGTGACAATAAACAAGTCTTAATTTTACTCATTTCCTAATCCAAAAATGTCTAAAATCCATAACAAAATGCTAACGTTATCCCTTTTCATCATTGTTCTGTTCAACATTGCCAGCTTCTCAAATGCTACATGACAAGAACACTAAATTTCAAACATCTATTGAGCTTGAAGAGTTAGTTATATCCTTGGATAAAACATCAACTGGGAAATAGGAACAACATTTGGTTCTATTTTAATAACTGAACAGATTTCAGTCCCGTTATTTCAAGAAGTGAGAAAACAACTTCTAGTTTTACGCTTAAAACTGCAAGTATACGAGTCGTGACTTGTAATAATAAGCAGATATTGATCCCACAAGGATTGTGCTTAGGCAACACTTAATTCAGATTAATCTTTGTTTAAGAATCAAATTTTTTTATGGAAATAAATTGGAAAATTAAATTAAATTAAACAACTAACAATTCTCAAATGATAACTCAAAATTGCAGAAACTTGGAATTTAAGATTTTCACATCTAGAGATCACTTTTTCCCTATCTTATCTCCCTTGTATTTTGTTAATTAAAATGTGCCTCACCTAAAATGTCCTAATGTATTAACTACCCTCTCTCAAGGTGTAATTAATTTCCCCTAGCTAAATTAAATGGAGATGATTAAGTAATCTCTCAATCTACAAAATCAATCCACCAATTCAACTAATTATGAAGTTATCCCATGGGTGATCAATTAAATTAGCCAAGATCTCTCTTTTAACTAATCAATTAACTTGATGAATATAGGCTATAAAATGCCAATTCTTATTATACAATCCTACACAAATTACCCAACTCAATCTCTCAATATATTGCTAGGCATGTGTTCAACATTCATCAAAAACATCTATCCTTCAAATTAACAAAATAGGAGTTCAACAAGAAGTTCAAAAGTAATCTCTACAAATAAATTAGCCACTCATGATAGCATTAACATCCTTAACAATTAAATAATCCATCATACAAATGCTAGAAGAGAAAAAACGAAATAAAACTAAATGAATCAAACTCCTCCTCTTCTTTGCCTGAATCTAGAAAATCAGACGTTGGTATGCTCTTTTCCCAATTGTGAATGAAAAACCTTGAATCTTTACCTCCCCCAAGACTCTAAACCTGTGTTTTTACTCAAAGAGGTAAGTTTCTCCTGAAGCTCTCTCACCTATAGGGGTTTATAACCTTTTATAGTCATGAAAACCTAAAAAATAAGTGAACCCCTCTTATGTCTTCGGGTTAGACATCCCACAATCGTGAGAATTGGCATGAAACCCACAATCGTGGGTTCTTGCATTATTGTAACACCCCATTCCCGCTGAACCCGAACCCGATATCGACAGTGATACCCGAGTCCGTGCCCCGCGAGGGTGACGT
>JANIIA010013318.1:0-13541 GCA_027478495.1 Erythroxylum alaternifolium | reverse complement strand
TTTTCCTGAGTTCGAGCGATGGCCATGATCTATTCCTTTGAGTTAGACTCAGTATTGCTTGGTAGACTACCTGTACTTCTAGAAGACAAAGCATTATCAAGTTGACCTACCTGAACCTCTAAGTTGTGGATGGATGAGGTATGGTTCTTCACAATCTAATCAAACTTTGCCTCCATCTTCTTTTGACTTTCTTCCTAGCTGGCACATATATTTTTTTGGTTCTCTTCTTGAGTTGCCAGTTTGGACCCTAAAACATCCATCAACTTTTCCATTTTGCTCTCCATCGATCCAATTGGATCTTGTTGAAATATAGGAGGTCCTTGCAGTTTTGCTTGGCCACCTGTATTGTTGGTACTCCAATAAAAATTTGGGTGGTTTTTCTACCCTATATTATAAGCGTTCGAGTAAAGATTATTAAGTCGTAATGGCTGGCACAAGTAATTTACCTGTTCTGTACTACTTACTCCCAACAAGAAACATTCAGCTGAGCCATGGATGTTTTATCCACATAACTCACACTGTACTTGCACAGCTTTGGTCGTAGATGAAGATGCTCCTTACATGTTGCTTAACTGCTTCGTAAGGGCTGTGATCTGTGCCTACAAAGCTATAATAAAGTTAATAGGAATCATACCTTTTTGCTCCTTTTGTCCCTGTCTACTCCTCTTGCTTAACCACATGTAACTATTACTTGCCAATTCTAGAAGGTCATGAGCTGCATCAATAGTCTTCATCGTCAAAGATCCTCTAGCAGTTGAATCTATGGTTTCTATCATGCTCTAATTTACACCGTTCTAAAATGTCTACAACTGTAACTCCCTCGGAAGGTTATAGTGGGGACAACTTCTCTGTTATTCTTTGAATCTCTCCTAGGCTTCATATAGAGATTCCCGATCACTCTGCTGAAAATTTATAATCTCCTTTATAATCCTTATTGTTTTAGTTAACGAAAAATATTTTGCAAGGAATGCTTGGGCTAACTG
Source organism: Erythroxylum alaternifolium (assembly GCA_027478495.1). Taxonomy (NCBI): domain Eukaryota; kingdom Viridiplantae; phylum Streptophyta; class Magnoliopsida; order Malpighiales; family Erythroxylaceae; genus Erythroxylum; species Erythroxylum alaternifolium. Next base: position 12,558 of record JANIIA010013318.1, on the reverse strand, counting down.
CTCCCAAGTAGTGATATGTCCTGAATTTAACGAGTTGTACCATGCCTTCACTCGATCTTTCAAAATGAAAGAAAATAGTCATAACTTCATGACATTGTCGAACATCTCATTAAATCTGAAGGTGTCGCAAATTTATAAAAAATTTGCAGTATGGGCAGTTGGATCTTAGTTGGAAAGCCAATAAAATTGCATACTATTCTACAATATGTTGAGGAGTGTTGGTTTGATCTTAAAATTATTAGCTTGAATTGCTGGCTTTGTAACTCCTTGAGGACTGAATCCTGGCCTCATGAAATCCATCTGTGTCTTTTCATTTCCTCCTTGTTCTCCTTCTTTAGCCATATTTCTTTTTATAATATCTCGATGCTTCGCTTTTCTTAACTCTTGTTTGTATCTTGTGATATCAAATAACTCTTTGTCTCTAAATTTTGTCGATCTTCGCATACTTCTTGTGTTTATGCACCTACAAATACACAAGGAAAAGTATAAAAAACTCTTTAATCAAATTAATCTAAACTAAACAAGATGCTAAACAAACAATCCTCGGTAATGGCGCCAAAACCTTGTTAGCTGGAAAACAGTCTCTTAGTTTTACGCTCAAAAGTACAAGTATACCAGTCGTGACTTATAGTAATAAGAAGCTATTAATCCCACAAGGATTGTGCTTAGGCACCACTTAATTCAGATTAATCTCTTTATAAGAACCCAGATTGTTTAATGGAAATGAACTGGAAAAATAAATTAAATTAGACAACTTAACAAAACACAAATGACAAGTAAAAAATGTAGAAAGTTGGAATTCAAGATTTTCACAACTAGAGATCAATTTTTCACTATCTTGTCTCCCTCTTGTTTTGTTAATGGAATTGTGTTTCACCTAAGATGTCCTAATGTATTAACTACCTCACTCAAGGTGTAATTAATTATTTCTAGCCAAATTAAATGGAGATGATTAAGCAATCTCTCAATCTACAAAATCAATCCACCAATTCACCTAGTTATGAAGTTATCCTATGGGTGATCAATTAAATTAGCTAAGATCTCTCAATATATTGCAAGGTATATCTATATATATATTCAACATTCATAAAACGCATCTATCATTCAAATCAACAAAATAGGAGTTTAACAAGAAGTTCAAAAGTAATCTCTACAACTAAACTAGCTACTCATAATGTCCATAACATCCCCAACATTCAAATAATCCATCACACAAGTGTTAGAAAAGAAGAATGAAAGAAATCTAAATAAATCAAACTCTTCCTCTTCTTAGCTTGAATCTAGAAAATCCGACATTGGTATGCTCGTTTCCCATTTGTGAATGAACAACCTTGAATCTCTACCTCTCCTGAAGCTCTAAACCTGCATTTTTACTTAAGAAGGCAAGTCTTAGACGAAGCTCCCTCGTCTATAGGGGTTTATTACCTTATATAGTCATGGAAACTTAAAAGAATAAGTCAACCCCATGTTTATTTTCAGGTTAAACATCCTACGATTGTGGGAATTGGTATGAAACCCACGATTGTGGGTTCTTGCATTGTAATTCATCCTTTTCTCTTCTCCTCTGTTGGTCTCTAGCTCAATCGCAAATGTGACCAACCTCCATTCCTACATCAAAATGATCAATTCTTACCCTAAGTCAATATCAAACATAAAAGAACACAATGAAGATTAAACTAAACAAAACATACAAAATAAATCCTAAAACATAACAATAATAATCTATTATGTAAGAAACATATGCTAAATACTTAGAAAAAACATACACTAATGCACAACTATCAACTTCCCCACACTTAAATCTTTGCTTGTCCTCAAGCAAAATAAACACAACCAATCAATTCTATCACTTCATTTTCACAAAGATCAAAGTATACAATCCCTCAAATTTTAGCCAACTTAAATATCAAGCTACTACACATATCATGACTACTTTTCATTAGTGTACATAAGCAAACTCAATATATGTTACCATCACTCAAAGATAAGTATAGATGCAAAATGAATCTTCCTCATGGTTTTACTCATTTCTCTTAAGTGTTTGATGGTTAGTGTTTCGCTCAAGCTTCTTATAGGAAATTACACTACCATAGGCTTGCTAATATACCAATTCTTTTTTACAATGATTGCATGCATAAATAGATCAAAAGGACTTGCTTAGAATTATAATGTGGTAAAGGTTAAGGTGGGTCAAAAGAGTAAAAGGTTTAACACAAGCATTCGTAAGGTAATAAATGGACAAAGAGATAACAAAACATAATTTTGAGGTGCACAAGTGTAAATATATTACTACTCCGTACTTGTTGATGCTATTAAAATGTTCTTCCTTTCTTTCCTTTCTTTTCTTTTCTTTTTCTTTTTTTAATAACATGGAAGAAACAATGAAAAAAATAGCAACTAAATACAATATGATTCAAGAGCAGAAGTATTACTCAACTCATCTCGAAAATTTTTTTTAGCAAGAATCCTAACTAGTGCATCACTTAATACTCTACTAATTGTTAATAGGTAGGTTAATAGGGTTTCAGGTTTTAAAATTTAAGGTGTTTTCAAGAAACAAAATGGTTAAGGCTCAATGGGGTAGCAAGGGATAATAAAAGGTAAGTCATTTAAGCTAAGGGTTAACACAAAAAATGCCTTAATCATCTCTATTAAGCATGCATCCAGTAGACTCAAACTAATTTAAAGCAAGTTCTGAAGGTAATAACCTAAAGAAGCATCACACAACGAAGAAATAAAATGAAAATAGATGGAGTCATATAGGCTTAATCCTCACATTGGCTCAAATGAAAATTCATCATGCATCTCTACACTACCTCATTGCTCAAGTGCCAAATTATGAGTAAGCTTATGTAACCAACTACTTTTCATCATTCAATATGGTTCGCTTTCTACTCAAGTAGCCTAATCTAAGTTCAAGAATGCATTCAATCTCATTCTAACTAGCATAATAGAATCTCATGGAAAAACAAATCAAAATGATTTAAGTGTGGTTCAATTGCTTAACACAAAACAATATAATGTGCCTAAAATATGCATCCTAATTAACAAAATGCAAATAGTGACTAAAACAATGCAATTGACAAGGCAAACATTACCTTCCCATACTTAAAGAACACATTATCCTCAATATGACAAGGCAACTACAAAATAAGGTAAAATGACATCAAACCAAACAAAAGACATCAAACCAAAAAATAGAAATTAAACCAAACAAAAGACAAAACAACTAACAAAGTAATTAAAACAATGTAAAAAGTTTAGGGCAAGAAGGCTTATGGAGATTATGATGACGATGGTGTTGGTGAAGGGACTTCAATATTATTCCTCTAGATGAACTTGAGGAATTTCTTCTTCATGTATTGCTACCCCTTGTGCACTTATCCCATCTGGGTGTTGAACTCATTAATTTGCAGCGTCATTTGTTGATGATTAGAGGTCATCTGGTTAAGGATTTGCTAGAATCTGTCGACCTCTGCTGCTACAGTTGATTTCTCTTCCACTACTTCTTCTTATGGCTCTAGGGGTGCTTGAGATGTGGATAGTCAAGAAGTCGCTGCATCCTTGCCCTTCCTGTTCGTAACGGCTATGCACATCTGAGGATTTTGGAGCTCCATAGAATGGGGCTCTAAAATTTCAGAGCTTCTCAAATAAAGGATATCAAAAACATCATATCTAGCCATACGTACACTATCCATATCAAGGTTGTAAAATAAAGCCAAAGCAGTAATAATGTATGACATGCCAAAATAAGAGTTCTTCTTATTAACATAAGTCACAATAGATCGAAAAATCTGATAAGGTGTATTTATTTTGATTTTTTGATCCATGCACTAAAGGAAGAAAAGTTCCTTAGTCGAGCACTTATTACTTTTAGTTTTGTTAAAAATCATTAAGCACATAAATTTATAGAGAAGTAAGTGTTCGGTGCTACGAATTAAAATATTTGGTGCATTCTTAGAGTCAAAATTGGTTTCACCCGTTAGAATTTTCCAGTAATCATCCACATAAAAGTCATTGTGATCATCCAAAAATTTTGTGTTCGATAAATCAAAAAGTGCACGAATGGCAGTATAATCAAGTTTATAAACATTGCCACCTATCTTAAACCAGAATATATCCATTTTAGGATTGTATCTTACAGTAGTGAAAAATTTGACAGACATCACAAGATAAATTGGCATGTCATAGATTAACCTACCCCAACCAATATTTGCAGCTAATCTCTCAATTTTTACCTTAACCCTAGATTTTCTAGCAGTTCAAAATCAAAGTATCTAAGAAGCATTAAATCTCTATCTTTAAAGTCTTGAAATCATATACCTTCGTCTTTCGAATAAATAGCGAATGGGGCACAAAAAGTGGCCACCATGTGTGGTTTACCTTCTTCGGAGACTTGAAGGCATAGTTCATCAATTGGTTTTCGGGCGACTTACTTCTTTAGAGCCATTGGATGATAAAAATTTGCAAAAATAAGGAAAAGAGAGGTGAGCACGTTTTTTAGAGAGAGAAAAAAATCTTACGAAATCTTTAGATTTTTAAATGATTAAGGTGAATAAGTGTAAAGGAATGAAAGATTGATGTAAGAAGTGAAGAGAATACCAATTTTTGAGTGTAAAATGAAGGATTAGAGAAGTTAGGAGAGTGGGTTTCATGGTTTTAGAGAGAGAGGTTGTGAAAATTTTGAAGAATGAAGGAAGAAGAAGAAGAGGGGGAAATTTGAAATTTCCTTAGATGAGGCTTCCCACGATCGTGGGAATCCCTATCATTCCTATGATCATGAGTTAACTATTCAGAAACTTTCTATAGAGTCTTCCCACGGTTGTGGGAAACTTACTAATTCCCAAGGTCGTGGGTTACTACAATTTTTGCAACTTCTTATCCCTCTTCTCAGCTTAACATGCATGCTCAATAGTCCCACAACCTACAAACACCTCCAAATCATCTAACCAACAAGAAATTCGAAGGGAAAACAAGTGAAAACTCAAGCAAAATCCAAATAAATACCAAGCAAACTCAAATCAAACATAATCACAACTAAATAAATCAAACCAAAAAGTAAACAAAGACAATCAAAAGAAAGAGAAACATGCTTAGTTAAGGTCATTAGCTTGACCATACCACATGCATTCATGAAAAAGTGGAAGAAAGGAAAGAGATGACTTCCCTTTCTTATGAATATGTCCCTCCATAATATGGCTTGCATCGTTGCCCATTGACCTTGAATGCTTAACCCTTATCATTTTCTAACTCCAAAGCTCCAAGGGGAAATACTTGAAGAATCTTGAACAGTCTACTCCATCTTGACTTAAAATTTTTAGGAAATAACCGAAGTCTTGAATTGAATAAAAGCACCAAGTCTCCACTCTTAAATTCCTTCTTTTTGATGTGAGCATTATGCCATTTTTTTATTCTTTCTTTATACAACTTGGCATTTTCATAAGGTTCAATCTCAACTTGTCCAATTCATCAAGTTGTAACAATCTTTTGTCACATGCTAACTTCCATTCCATATTTAACTTCCTAACTGCCCAATAGGCCTGATGCTCCAATTCCAGTGGTAAATGGCAAGCCTTGCCATACACAAGTCAATATAGTGTGGTACCTATCGGGGTTTTGAAAGCTGTCTTGTAAGCCCATGAGGTATCATCCAGCTTTAAAGCCTAATCCTTTCTTGATGTCCTCACTACCTTCTCTAAAATTTTCTTCAACTCTCTGTTTACTACCTCCACTTGGCCACTAGTTTGGGGGTGGTAAGGGGTAGCCACTCTATGATAGAGATTGTATCTTCTTAGAAGAGCATCAAATGGTTTGTTGCAGAAATGGCTCCCTCTATTACTTATAATCACTCTAGGTACCCCAAATCTAGTAAAATATTTCTTTATGAACTTTTGAACAACCTTGCCATCATTAGTTAGAGTAGCTACTGCCTCAATCCACCTTGAAACATAATCAACCCTAAATAATATGTAAGTGTTACCTGAGGAGGATAGGAATGGTCCCATGAAGCCCCACACATCGAATATCTCCACCTCTATTATGTTTGAAAGTAACATCTCATCCTTCTTTGATATATTGCCCACTCTTTGACATCTATTGTACTTTAGCACAAAATCTCCAGCATCCTTGAATAAGTTCGGCCAATAAAATCCATACTCTAAGATCTGGGCAACAGTCTTGTTAGCTCTATAATGCCCTACATAAAGTGAGCTATAATATTGAATTAAATTTTTGGGCATTTCTTCTTCAGAGACATACCTATGAATCACACTGTCAGCACATATCTTATAAAGTACAGGTTCATCCCAAATATAATGAGAGCATTGAAATAGAAAATGCTTCCTTTGCTGATATGAAAAATCAGAAGGAAGAATACCACCTGAAAGATAGTTTGCGATATCTGTAAACTAAGGATGAAAAGGATTATCTACCATAATTAAAGCTTCATCAAGAAAGCTCTCCTTAAATTTCACTTCTTCTTTATGATGTCCTCCTTCAAGTTATGATAGGTGGTCCCCTAAAATATTTTCCGCTCTTTTCTTGTCTTTAATCTCAATGTTGAACTCTTGGAGTAGAAGCACCCATCAGATAAGCCTAGCCTTGGAATCCTTCTTAGCAAAGAGGTAATATAATTCTACATGGTCTGTAAAAATAATAACTTGTGAGCCTAAAAGATAAGAATGAAATTTCTCACAAGAAAATACCACCGCAAGCAATTCGTTTTTAGTAGTTGTGTTATTCAGTTGTGCTCTCGTCAAAGTCTTGCTTAAGTAATGATACCATGCAACCACTTCTCCTTCCACTGGCCAAGTATACAACCAACAACATGGTCACTTGCATCACATATAATCTCAAAAGGAAGAGACCAATCTAGCGATGTCAAAATTGGTGTTGTTGTGAGTGCCTTCTTTAACCTGTTAAAAGAATCCAAACAATCTTCATTAAAAACAAAAGGCACATCTTTAACTAATAAATAAGTTAAGGGTCAAGCAATAAGAGAAAAATCCTTGATGAACCGTCTGTAGAACCCTATATGACCTAGGAAAGCTCGGATACCCTTGATGTTGGTGGGAGGTGGTAGCTTTTTAATTACTTCGATCTTAGCACGATCCACTTCAATCCCCTTGTATGAGATTTTATTGCCTAATACAATTCCCTCTTAGACTATGAAATAACATTTCTCCCAATTTAAGGTTAGATGAGACTCTTCACTTCTTTGAAGCACTCTATCTAAATCAAATAAGCAATTATCAAAAGAATCTCCAAAGATAGAGAAGTCTTCTATAAATACCTCCATAAAGTTTTCATTCATGTTCGCAAATATTGCCATCATGCACCTTTGGAATGTGGCAGGTGCATTGCATAAACCAAAAGGCATCTTCTAATAAGCGAAGGTCCCATAAGGACAAGTGAACGTGGTCTTCTCTTGGTCTTCTGGGTATATAAATACTTGACTGTACCCTGAATATCCATTAAGAAAATAATAAAAAGAATGACCAGTCACCCTCTCAATCATTTGGTCCATAAAAGGTAAAAGGAAATGATCTTTCTTGGCGGCCAAATTTAGCTTCCTATAGTCAATACACAGTCGCCAACCTATGATGGTCCTAGTAGAAATCTTTTCACCTTTTTCATTCCCTATCACTATCATTCCATCGTTCTTTGGCACACATTATACTGGACTCACCTATTCACTATCTGAAATAGGGTAAATAATCCCCGCAGTCAACAACTTCACTACCTCCTTCTTTACAACTTCTTCTTTGTCTTTCCCTTATAGTTTTACATTCTCTTCTAGGTTAATCCTATGCATCACCATATTGGGGCTAATCCCCCTAATATCAGAAATTTGCCACCCCATGGCTCTCATCCTCTTCCTAATAGTCTCCACCACTTTCTCTTCTTGCTCACAATCTAGTTGGTTGGAGATAATGATAGGTAGAGTATGGTTTAAGCTCTAAAGTGGAGGGCTTAACAGTTGAAGGTGGTTTAGGTGTATCTGTTCTCTCTAGCTTTACTAGATTAACTACCTCACCTAATTCCTCTTCTTTCACACTTTCATCTCTATGCACTTCATTAATTTCATTAACTTCCTCTTCAACCTCCTTCAAACACTCATCCAAAACATTAATTTTAATACACACATTTCCATCCATCAGTTTCTTCAAAGACTTTGACATATTAAATTGAACTTGCTCATCACCAATTTTCAACACAAGTTTCCCTTCATCCATATCAACTAACGCCCTACCAGTATTCTTAAATGACCTACCCAAAATCAGTGGACAATTTCTATCAACTTCAAAATCCAACACAACAAAATCAAAAGGAATAATAAATTTGTCCACTACCAATACATTTTCTACAACTCTAAATGGCCTCTTAATGAATTGATCCGCAAGTTAAATTAGCATAGAAGTTAGTTTGACCTCTCCTAGTCTCAATTTCCTGAAAATAGACAAAGGCATCAAGTTAATACTTGCACCTAAATCACATAGACATTTAGAGAAATCAAAATCACCAACAAAAATAGAATAGTAAAACTCTTTGGATCTTGTAGTTTTGAAGGCATTTGGCTTGATATGATCGAGCTGTAATTTTCTGTCAAGGTTACCTTCTGATTGTCCTTCCAAGTGTGTTTGTGTGTAAGTATATCCTTAAGAAATTTTGCGTACTTAGGCACGCACTCCAAAGCTTCCACTAATGACAAGTTAATTTGTAGCTTCTTCAGTTTCTTCAAAAACTTGGAAAATTGAGTGTCCACCTAATGTTGTTTCACCATTTGTAGATACGGAAGTTTAGGCTTATACGGTGGCGGTGGTACATAAGGCCTTTCTTTTTCTTTCTATTCTTCTATCTCCTTACCTTTCCCTTTTAATTAGCTATCTTTAAGCACACTTGGTTCCTCCATCTTCTTGCCATTTCATAGTGTAATAACATTGAGTTGTTCTCTTGAGTTGACCTCAGTATTGATCGGTAGACTACCTGCACTTCTAGAAGACAAAACATTAGCAAGTTGACCTACCTGAACCTCCAAGTTGTGGATGAATGAGGCATAGTTCTTCATAATCTGGTCAAACTTTGCTTCCATCCCCTTTTGACTTTCCTCCTCGCTGGCAAACATCCTATTCTGATTCTCTTCTTAAGTTGCCAGTTTGGACCACAAAACATCCATCAGCTTATCCATTTTTCTCTCCATAGATCTAATCCAATCTTGCTAAAATCCAGGAGGTCTTTTTGATCTTGCTTGGCTAGTTGTATTGTTAGTACTCTAAGAAAAATCTGGGAGGTTTTTCCACCCCAGATTATAATTATTCGAGTAAGGATTATTACCTCTTTGTGACTGGCCCAAGCAATTTCCTATTTTGTACCATTGGCTCCCAACAAGAAACATTCAGTTGAGCCATGTTGTTTTGCCCACATAGCTCACACTGTACTTGCATAGCTTTGGCCGCAGATGAAGATGCTCCTTGCATGTTGCTTAATTACTTGGTAAGGGCTACAATTTGTGCCTGCAACGCTATAATAGAGTGAATCAGAATCATACCTTTTTTCTCCTTTTGCCCCTGTCTACTCCTCTCACTTGACCACATACAACTATTGCTCGCCAATTCTTCCAAAAGATCATGAGCTACATCAATAGTCTTCCTCATCAAAGAACCTCCAACAGTTGCATCTGTGGTTCCTTTCTTGCTCTGATTCATACCGTTCCAACTCTCCAAAAACTAGGTAGCTAGTGGTGAATCGGGTCGAATCCACAGGGAATTAGTGCAGAGTTACTCAAATGCTCAGAAAATAACAGATTAAAGGATTGATATTGTAGGAGATGTAAATAAAAATAAAAGAAATGTAAAAAATTAAAGGAGAGCTATAGTGACAGATACGACATGAGCATGTCGTATTGGCACAAAACAGATATGGACAGTAATCAATAAAACGAGATTAAAACACAATGGGTGAAAACCTAGCCAACATACTCTTCAATTCAGCATGGAAATTCGATCATTGACTTCATAAGATAAATTAGACAATTCAGATAGACAAAGTTATAGCCAAAGGTGACGCACTCATTAACCAATTTTTTCTTACTTTGTCGGTAACTCTGGAAACACCCTGACAAGTTACTTCCCTAATTTAAAGACAACCTCCCGGAAATTCCCTGACAAGATTAATCTCCACTACAAGAAAATACTAATTTAGTGATGGAATATACCGACGGAATAGGTAAATATTCTGTCGGTATTTAATATTACCGACAGAATATACCAACAGACAAAAACGTCGTAGATTCGGCCATAGCTAACTTTACTGACGGTCAAAAAATTTCTGTCAGTAAATTTAGCGTTGGAAAATAAGTTACCGTTGGTAAGTTTAACGAAAATGTATCGACCGTCACAATTTTTTCGTTCGTAAATTACTGACGGGATAAAAGTTTCCAACGCTAAATTTACCGATGTTAAGTTCCTTAACCGTATGTAAATTTAGCATCGGAATGTTTAATACCATCGATAACTTTATCAACGGTAGAGAGGATTTTGTCGGTAAATAAGCTTAACCATTACTGACAGAATATGTTCTCCGTCAGTATATATTATAGACTTTTACTGACGGAGTTATTGATTTTCTGTCGGTAAAATTATTGATTAAAATTTTTTAAAATACATATTTTCATTATATTTAAATCATAACCGTCGAAAAATTTTAATAATTAAATCATTTATATTATATATTTAATTTGGTTAAATAGTAATTTTGATTAATGATTAAAAATTAAAATATGTTAATTGATAATAAAAACGTTACATTGTAAATAATAATATCTGTAATACAAACTAAATGACCAATACTACACTACTGATCAGGAGCTAGTGGATCATCTGGTTGGTGCGGTGACCTGCTGCCCTTACCCTTCAATTCATCCATCTCCCGACGGAGCTGAGCGTACAAGTCCAACGACTGTTGTTGCGCTGCTATCGTCTGTTGTTGGGCAACCATCGACTGTTGCAACTGATGCAACTGTTCCAACGTCTGTTGCAACTGAGTGGATAATGGCTACACTGTGCTCTCAAGTGCCTCCACTTTATTGTTGTTGGACCGCCTAGCAGATGTTGTTGTACTAGACGTGGAGGATTGCGAATAACAAGTATTCGCAAATGATCCTAATCTAAATATCCTCCCACGATGATCCCTACTACCAACTGCTTCAAAGTAAGTGTCAGTCTCATCAACATTTTCAGATTGCTGAGACCGCCGTTCAATGATTTGTTGTATTTGGTCCTACCAGACAGCAATGTTTATATATTAGTAAGCGACAATTATTAAGCATATTATTAATATTACATCATAAATTTCACTTACATTGACTTCTCTACAATAATCGTTGACGAATGTCACCCCGTTATGCTTCTCAGTATAAGTGTGCAGAAATAGTTGACAGGGTGTAGGTGCCACGCCCAAAGACTTTTCCTGCATCGGAATAAAATGTTAATTATAAGTAAAATAGATTTTATAAAGCAAATTCACTTAAAATACAGCAAAGAAAAGAGATGAGAATATAACTGTTAATTGTAGATACTTACAATTCTCTGTGAATACTCTTGGTGGGTAATAGATCCTCTCGTATGTACGGGAAGACTCTCCCTAGGGTCCTCCACGTCTGTTGGCTGAATTACGCTGTGAAATCGACATCACCGCAGGTGATGTCCAATATGTCAGCCAAAGACTTCATATTTCTTTAGAAATAAAAGGCGGTCGTACAGCCACCCTGCGTATCACACCAACAAAGTCGCGATAACGTGTACGCACTCTCGACTCCCATACTCTATATATGATCTCGTCAAATTGAGAATCCCAAAAAAATCTTTCTGTAATAAAAGGAAATATATTTGATAAATACTGTTGATGTAATAATAATTATCAAATTAATGTAAAAAATTTTAATATTAAAAAAGGAAATAATTATTTCTATCGTACCTCAAACTCATGATAGTATAATTCCTTTATCGCCTGAGAGATATTCTTTCAACAATAGCCCTCAGGATCAATCTTCTCCTTAAATTTTGATGTCATATTTCTGGAACAGGGTCCAGATGGAAAAGACCTATAATATAAAAACAAATAAATTTAGACCATTTTTAAAATTGTAACATATAACTTAATTATAACATATAATGGTTCATGTATTTTTCACTTACATATTATTGACTATTGTGATATATTTTCTTCCATCAGGTCCCTAAACTCCAGGCTAGCGGCCTTCTCCTTCATCCGCAGTATTTACCCCTGATATCTCTGCAGATATAAGGGTACTAAATGATGAAAGAGTGGCAGATGGTGTAGCCTCATCTGCCAGTATAGTAGGTGGGAGATGGAGGTGAATCATCTGTAGGTGCTGCAGCACGAGATCCTTCACCTCTACAGTATAAACCTCCAAATCGTGGTCTAAAAAATGGAGGTCTTCCAATATCTTGTCTTCTCTTTAGTGCCATATTTTAACCTGAAATCAAAATTTGATTGAAGTTTATAGAAATAATACATTTTCATTTCAATAATTTATAC